>JAQIYA010000262.1:0-23980 GCA_034699355.1 Microtritia minima | reverse complement strand
CATAATGTTCTACACTGTTTATGTATGCCTTAACTAATTAAAATATAAAAATAAAACTACATCTTTGGTAATAATTTCAAAACAAAAGTATAAAATCATCGATAAAGATATTTTGTTTAAAATAATTTTAAATACAAGTTTCAAATAAGCTTATAATCAACAATCTATTCCCTATTTAATTAAAATATTAATAATTAACTTAAAGAGTTAACTTTGTAAAAATGAAGAAACTTTTTGTTATAAAGTTGCGTATAATGTGATTGAATCGATTGAATCGATTTAATTAGATTGAAAAGCGAGTTATCACAGACCTTAATTCCTCCCTGAGGATGCCGTGTCCAATAATGAAGTGCAACTTTTCCAGATTAGACGTGGGGCGCGACTCGAGCCAACTGCTGTACGTGTCAGCCGCGAGATCGTCTTCTTGTAAGCGACGTCTAACGTCTTCACTCAATTTGTTTTTCTTTTTGAGTGTCAATGACACCAGTTTGTTACGGATGCTTCTAGACTTTGGTTTATTGTCATTTTCCTGAACATATTGGCAATTATATGAAAATGATTATTAGTATGCCTATACGATTAACATGCAATAATTACCATTTCGAGACCCATTAGTTGCGCCTCTTGAAATTCTTTACTCTTTATAAAATTTCTGCCTAAAGTTGCCGTTACTTTACTCATGACTGAAGTATTATCCTTTAAAAATATGAATTTTCATTAACATGTTCACAATAATGAAGACAATAAGACAATAAATGTGTGCTTCACTTACGCGACCCATAGTATGAAATTTAGGTTCAGTGAGATCGCCCATAAAACGAAGAACAGTTATCCAAAGAGCTATAGAAGCCTAAAATAATTTTTAAAAATATCAATATATTATTCCATATTTAATTAATATATCATGTAAATCATACTTTTAATAAATCAAAAGTTAAATAAAGTTAAATAAGTTGAAGCCAAACATATACATAACGTTAAATTAATGTTGACAGTGTTAACATCTTAATATTAATAATTAAATATAAATTTAAACTTAATTAGTTTAAACTAATACTTTAAACAAATATTTTTAAATGTTTTCTTATATAAAATTAATTTAATAATTTTAAATTATTGTTATATTAATTTCAAATTTGATTTAAATTCATAACACGAAAATTAGCCAATTCTATTAAAAAAACTTTTAAATGTTATTCACAATCAATTATTTATATCTTTTTTTCAGTCCCTTATATTTTATCTGAAGTACATTATAAAATATTTAAGAATTTTCTTATACAGTGCTTAACAAAATTATAAAATAACAAAAGAGGATTATGGAATCATTTCTTAAATACGTTTACAACTTTAATATGAAATAACATAATTTTAATAACATAAAATAACATTCAAAAAACAAATAGCACGTAAATGGCGAATTTGCAAATCTATTATTAATTTTAAATGGCTTTTTTACTATTAAAAAATCTGTAAAGGAATTTGCAGCAAAGATTTATTATATTTGAAATTTCAAATACAAAAATAACTTCTATATAAACCCATTATTTTAAAAGGACATAGATTTATAGAATTCTTAGTTTTTATATTTATTAGTAATAATAATATTATTATAAATATTTAGTGAATCATACTGTGCCTCGTCCTCAATAGCAAGCAGTCTATAACCGAGTTTATCAGTTAACCGAAATAATTTTCAATTGAATTTTATATTTAAGTTAAGTTTAATTATTTAACCGTTAATATTGTCAATATGTGAGGTTTATAATGCATTTTGACCTACATTTATAGATAACAAAATATCCATAAGATAAAACTAAAAGTTTGTAATTAAATTATTAATAATAAAATTGAATGCTCATTAAATTAAGATCTCAATTATGATTTTCAAATAAAATCTTTGTTTTATAAAAAAAAAGTTTCTCCTATATATTTATAAAAAAGTTAAATTAAATCATGCAACTTATTTTTACACGAAGCTTCATAAAATTTTAATTTTATAAAATACATTTATTTAAGTTATATAAACTTTAAATATTAAGAAAATAAATTTAAAATAATAATTTCTATAAAAAATAGCAATGTTAAGCCACGTTAAAAATAATATAAAAACGATTATAAATTTAAAGGTACGAATTCAAAACACAGACCATGCAATCTCCTTGCGTTTGAAGAGGTAGAAGTGGTTGTTTTAATGGCTTTCTTTGGTAGTGATGACCAACATTTCCTTGAAAATAAGTTGTCGCAAATTTTTGAAATTTATATTCAGTTAAATCTTCTAATTCTTCGTGAGGAACGGGTGGAATAATGCCTTCACTCTCATTATTATCTAAAGTGAAATCCCCGTTCGGTCGCTCCAAATCCCTGAAAGCCGACGGACCGTTATGTTCAGTTAAATTGTCAGTTCTTGGAAGAAAGTCAAACATTGCGTCCACTAATTTGGAGTCGTCTAGCACTTCGTCTTGTCTGTGCACGGCGTCAGTTATGACAGCTTTCTTTTCTTCAATTTTTCTTTTGTCCTCAATTTCTTCCTCGATTTTCTTCGATTCAAACTCTTTAAGTCTTTCAAAATATTTTTGTTCAGCAATTTCTTTAGCTTTTTTCGGATTCATCTGCTTTCTAAGAAGTGCCTCTTCTTGTTCCTTTAATTTTAATGCTTCAATTTTGCTTTTATTTTCCTCCAGTAATTTATGGTACTGTCTTCTTGCTATAAAACCACGAATAAACGACTGAATTTTAACAGCCGCTCGATATCGGCTCCTAAAATCTCGACGAACTAAAAATCCACGACAAATGGCTTGCAGTGACACAATATGTGAACGAAGATGTTTAAAACGGTGAGTAAGAATTCTTGAACGAATGAGTGCCTGCAATCGTTGGTATCCTATGCGCATCTATTGTTAAAAGGCAGTTAAGAATTGGGTTATACATAATGGGGAGAATGGAATGCTATTATCTGATCCCTCTCTGCAGAAAGCCTTGAATAACTCACCGCATTATATTTTTTACGCTGAATAAATCCACGCCAATAACGTTGAATTACGATCGCATTCTTTCTCATAATCAAGAATCGTCTTCTGTAATACCAGCCGCGTATAGCTCTCTGAAGTGTTAGGATTTTTTTAGTGAGAACTCGATCTCTTTCTTGCTCTAAAAACAGATCGTGTGCATCCTATCAAATAAATTATACGATATTTTCTAATTATAGCGCAAATTCATTTTACAAATTTTAAGATTTATAATTAATATTAGCAAAACTGAAATGCATTACTTTAAGAAAAACTTTAGTTTTTCCGAGTTGGTAATCAACTCTTCCAAGAACTGAGGCACAAATTTTCGATGTGACAGTTTTGCAATCAACAACTTTATGCGACGGACCGATTCCGGCCAACAAAAAGCGATATCTGTCAATAAATTCGCTAAATGTATGTCGAATTGGATAACCGGCTCTTCTAATACGAATAGTTTCCATCATTCCTGAATATCGAAGCTGTTTACAGCACAACACTCGATCAAACATCTGCAAATGTTTATTTAAGAAATATATCCAATTTATAGAATTAACTTAAATATTTTAACAAACCATAGGTCTTTTTATTTCATTGGGTTTTATACAGCGAATAAAAAAAGGATGACATTGGCTTAATTGTCTCATAAGTGAATCTAACGATTTCTTAAATTGTGCACTTAATGTCGGAGCTTTCTTTCGCGTATCGTTACCCTAATAATCAAATTCACTTTTAATAAATTATATTTCTAATACATTAAAATAACTGAATCACTGTATATAATCTATGCATACCATTCCAAAATCGTGTGTAAATAGACTCTGCAAAAATTTGTTTTTGCTCACTTGTATGAGTTGAACTAAATCGGCATTAAATGTATCTCGATTTTTCTCGAGAAAACCTTTAATAAGAAACCTCACATATAATTTAAATTTAAAATAAAAATTCTTAATTGCAAACTTACCCCTTGTGTCATAGAAGACAATGCCAGCAAAATGATTCAAACCAAACGATTGATTAATATCAGATTTAGGCTTTAAGTAGTTCACATTATGACCATGAGTTTTATGAAGTTTGTTCAATAACGTAAAATCAGTTCCTTTTGGAAATTTGCTTTCTTCGTCAATCAAAGCCATAATATTCATGGGTTTGGCAGCAATAAGATCGAGCGCTTCTTGATTGTCAACAAACTCGATGTGCTGCCAATTTATTGTTTCTAAATTGTACTCTTCCTGTTCCAACTTGAATATATGGCGCACAAAAAACTGTTGCAAATTTTCGTTGGCATAATTGATACAAAATTGTTCAAAACTATTGACGTAAAAATTTTCAAAACCAAATATATCGAGAACACCAATTGAAGTGCGATAATGCGAAACGGAAGACTTTGGTTTGTAAATGGCAGAATTGATCTTATTCACGATCCACACAAACATTCGCCCGTAAATGCCTTTCACGAACGCGTCGCGCACGTCGAGAGACTGTTCGGCGCTCATTGTGGACACCACAGTGTCTCCGTGTGCGAAGATTGTTCTTGTGGTCAACGCGTCTATCAAATGCTGCTGATTTACATCAAGCAATTTGGCTGCCGTGCCAGCACTTCCTGTATTTGTTATTTCTGTGGCATCTAAGTTGTCTATCACAGTCGCTAAACAAAAATATTATTATTAATTACAAGCATATATAAGAAATAATACTAATTAATTAGAGAAATAAAATGCAAGCAATACCTCTATATTTAATATTTCCCAAATGCAAAAGAGCACTTAATATTTTGAGCACTTCCCAGATCTCCGGATCAGTAAACATTAGCACTTTCATGGCAGATCTAATATCAGCAAACTCTGCGGCATCATCTCTGCCCTCGCAAGTGATACAACCTCCTTGTGTCAGGTAATAAAATTTGGAGGCATCGAGTAATTCCAATCTTTGTTTTTCTTCCTTACTTATTCCAGCCAACAGGCAATAAAAGATATGATAATTTCTTTCATCACTGGCCTGACCAACGATTCGAGATTTCTCCAACAAATATTGATCTATCTTTGCTCCTTCAATAACTCCTTGCTTATTAAAATGAATATCAATATATTTACCAAATCGACTAGAATTATCGTTTCGTATAGTTTTTGCATTTCCAAAAGCTATGCCGCATATAAAAAGTTATTAACAACTTTATAACAAAACTAAGATTAGCATTGCTATACCTTCTAATATAGGATTAGCTTCTAGTATTTGTTGTTCAATCCAAGAATGTTGACCACTTATAGCTGCCAAATATTGAAGAATTAATTTAGTTGACTCTGTTTTTCCAGCACCGCTTTCACCACTAATGATAATACACTGATCCTGTTGGTAGCGCTTCATATTGTTGTAGGCATTGTCGCCGATTGCAAAAATATGTGGCGGTAATTCTCCTATTTTACGATCTTTATATAGCTTGATCTGCTCAACGGTATAAATCGGAAGTATTTGATATGGATTAACGGCTACCAAAATAGAACCGGTATATGTCTGCAAACGTTAACACCAATTAAAACAATTATCGTAAACAATTTCAATAAATTTCTTACATAAATAACATTTTCATTATATCTAATTAACAGATTCCTAAGAATGCCTGCTTCGTGAAGGTCTCCGAGAGATATCATGTCTTCGACTCCTTGAATCGAAGTCGGATGCATCGCTTTGATGCGTCTCTCCGGTGTTAGCCATTGCTCCTAAATTAGTCAAATTAAAGCAAACTCAATTTTGCCCAAAAGTCTTTACTTTGCCGTCGTCGTCAATCACTTGTATTCTTCTACCCTCGGAGGCGATAACTCGAGCACCAATGGCCACATCAAACTCTTTTTTTGACTGTGGTTCGATCCAAATATAGTCACCCTTTTATGAAGTTTACAATGTCAGCAAAATATTCACACATATCATTAAGAATATGATCAATTATATACAATTGTATACTTACACGAGTAACGATAACCATTATTATTCAATTGAAGTTCTTAAGCAATACCTAAATTGTTTGAAAATTAACGTTTTAAATTAATTTAGTCAAAAAAAAATGCGGAGCACTGCATATTATTGAAAATAAAAGTTATTTGTGAGAAACTACTTCGATACTAATATATTTGAAGTATTTATATAAATAGCATTAAATAAATGCAATCAATGGTTATTAAAATCATTAATCCTCAGTAATTGCACACAAACCGATATACAGTGCGGTATTAACAATATAAAAGCAAAGCAATTTCAAGGCAATCCAACTTTTGAATAGATTTAATGGAAAATATAAAATAGAGTTTATCATTGCGTGAATAATTAGCTTTTTATAAAAATTCTTTACATTAATTTTAATAAATGAAATTCATTAATATGAACAAAATAATGAAATAGTTAAATGTTGATATGTTGATATGCAAGTTTGAAGAGAAGGTTATGAAATGGCAAGAGTGGTCAATCACCTCAATCACCTTCCAATTACAAACTAGTATTCAATATAAGTTTGACTATCGATATCTCTTACACTACAACATCACTGCATCTCTATTTCCTTAATAATAATATGAGTATAACGTCATAACTTGATTGCACAAAAATTAAATGCAACCAAATTAAACATATAACTTATGTAACTTATATAACTTACCACAAAAATCCCAAATGAAATGGCGATACTTTTATAATGAATATCCAAGTATTTGCTTGCACTGACATTTAGCATGAGGTGCACACCAAGTGTTGTCACTCAATTAAGTTGAACTGAAACAGCTATGAAAAACTTTTATTGAAGCGGGCATTACTGGATTAAATATTTATCTAAACTATTAAATACACAATTATATTATTCATTTAAAAATACTAAACGTAAGAAATATTACAAAACAGTAGTAAAATCGTATGCCTTATACGTTGTTTTTGTTACCTGCGGTCTATTACCACATTCTACAGGTAGTCTATATGAGTGGCAGACCTATACGAACACCTGTGGTAGTGCTTGTTGAGTACACCTTTTCTACATTCATTTCATTTCAATCATTAATTTTTTATATACAACTAATTAATAATTTTTTCCTACAAAAATATTTATTTATAAAAGTATTAGTTGTTTAAAACACATTTCAAATGTACAATTTTTCAATGGTTTTATCACAATTAAGATTTTATAGCATATACTTAACAATAAATAGATAATAAAAATAACTGATAAAATGCGATAAAAAGGATATAATACTCGCGTGAAAACCAAAAGGAAGTCATTCAATTAATTCAATTATCTCAACACTACACATAAGTATACATTACTCATTAAACAAGAATTTCTAAATAACTTTATTTGTAATAATATGTTAGTTTCTTATTTTTCAAAATATGATTGATTAAATTAATTTATTATATAATAAATTAATAATAATAATAATAATTTATTATTTATTTCTAATTAAAGTAACCCTTCTTTATGTAGAAAATATTGCAATAAATTATTCTAACTTTTTTATATGAAATATTGCAAAATTATTAAATTACTCTGAAAAATATATGTTAATACATAGTAAACTTACTTCTATATATTAGTGATTTAGTAAATATTATACTTACTTTTTAATACTATTTTATATTAAAATAATAAATATTCAAAATAAATTTATGAATTAATTACCATATTATCAAAACAAGCGTAAGAATATATATTGCAAATATTTGAAAACTTAACAAATACATAATCAAACTTGATATACAGCATGTAGTTTTTATGAGTGCGTTGAGAACGCAAAGTTGTCAAGTTATGGCGAACACGAATGTCACTAATGACACGCCTGAGGAGCACAAGTCCGGTCATCCTTATTTCCTTCCGCCAGGTATTCAATGTATTGTAAGCCAACAACTGTGGTACCTGTCATTGGTGTTTATGTTTTTGCTATTTTCATTTATGAGTCTTCAGACAATGCAATGTTAATTAAAAATGCTAATCATATAAATTTCAACAATCGGGTAGAACTGTGTTAAGATTTTGATAATTCGTAAATTAATCAAATACATTATAAAACTATAAAATTATTTAATTAAAGAAACTTAGGTTAAGAATTATATAGATTTTTAACAATTTTACAGTTAAATATAATTAAAATAATAGGAGACTCGCGCGGTTTTTAACGATATTTCTAACATAATTTCGCCTTCACGTCATTTTTAGTTTTCAAGCCAAATCAACGCTCATTCATACTTTTAATATGTTGCTCACATCCCATAACTTAAAGAAATAATAAATATTTAAAAATTATTCTTATTCAAATAATTTCTTACTTTTATTATTCGATCGCTTCCCGATGTAACCAAAAGACGTCGAGATTCATCTAAATCCATATGAAGTATACTATGTTTGCTGTCGTGATACATGGCTAATGGTACTCGACTATAGAGAATTATGATAATAAAGTTAAATAGCTTTTAATAACATACATCAGCAAAATAAAATTCTACATATTAAATGTTAATATAATTAATTAATAATACACTAGATTTTTGAAAATAAGACATTGCAAAATTGCCTGACAAGCAAAAAGCATGCAAATTCATTCGTTATCTCATTTTCAAAAGGGGTAAAAATTATCTAAATAATTAGCATTGAATTTCAATCTGCATTGGGATTAATTTTAAAGAAATTTTAAAATTGTCAGATTATCGATATTTTTAGGTTCTATAATAAGAGTTAGAAACGAGATAACTCAGCTATTTATTCAAGACCTAAAGATAGCTCAAGTTTTCTTAAAACTTGAAAAATACGGGTCTTAGAAAGAGTGTCAAATTGCAGAATGCGAGGAAATTGATAGATTTTGTTGCGGAATCAATTGAATAAGCATAAAATTAATCTGAAATAATTATTTTAAAGTTTAATAAAATTAAGATTTAAAAAAATATTTAATAAGTTAACGAAACACTATGCATGAATATTCTGATATAACATCAAATCTAGTAAATATGGCTGAGTATTACATTCATGTCGGACAATACCGTATGGTACTAAACTTATTAATTATAATTATAATTAAATTATAATAATTTAATTCCTAAAATTAAATCAATGAAACAATCTCTCACTCATCATCAGTGATAATACTATGGCACTCATCACAGACTCGAACTCGAAATTCATAGCCCATTATAGGAATTGTACTGCGGTTTGAACTGCAAGTATCGCAAACTGCTTTACCACATCGACGACAGTGATGCTGAAATATTACGTTGAGAGCAAATTTATACATTATATTAAATAAATATGATATACCTGTCTAATGCCGATTGTTTTTTGATCGTACATGGCTTTGATGTTCCAAAAGAAAGGCCGCGAACATCTCTGACAATTATCACTCTCAGCCCATTCAGGCGTCTAAAATATTAAACTCATTATTTAACAAATAATTTATTATCAAACAATATATACTTCATTTCGTTTGGTATGCATATTCCAGGAAACAACCATACAATCTTCAGATGAAGATAACAATTGCTTAGTCATAGTGCTGTATATTAACGACGTTACTTTATTGCTAACATGTAAATGACATAATCAACAAGTTATCAAATAAGTAAATAGAGAAATGAAAGTTACTGATGTGCCTGCAGCTCATATGCGGTTCCCTTTTTGCCTCCAATATCCCAGCATATGATCATTCTGTCGAATCCGCCCGAAAAGAGCATTTGTTTGGAAGTGTCCCACAAGAGACAGCGAATGGCAGCCGAATGTCCCTTCAAAGTAGTGATCGGTTTGAACGAGTTCTGTTCAATCTTCAACATTGTAATATGTCCGCTATAATCGCCAATAAATGCGTGTTTCGACTGCATATCAAATCTTTAAAGTGACAAATTAAGCAATCATTTGAGCAGCGAATCACTATTAATTGGCGCAATGCTTACTGTAAGGCAGTGCACCACGAATTACACAAAAAGCCTCCCAATCTTCTGCCAGTTTCAGAGCAGTGCCACTGAAAGTATTTATCCCGTCCAACACTTAACACCCATTCGGTGCCGATCGAGAAAACAACAGCTGTGACCCGACTTTGATGAGCCAAATAATTGCGCTGATGAGCGATGCGATTGAAGTCATCCGAAACGGTAAACTCGCAAATCGATCCGTTTTCCATTCCGACGAACAGTCGGCGCGTCTCGTGATTCAAGTCCATAGCAGTGGCCGGCGCTATGTGTGGGTTCAATAAGGCATAACTAAGCAAATGAGACACATGTCTGGTCTAATCTTTAAATGTCATACACGGAAGAATGTGACAAACACTCGGCCAATAGTTGCCAACGTCTCGCTTCAGCCAAATGCGAACCGTTCTGAGTGTTCACAAACAAAACATTACTCAATGAGCACTCAATAGAGGCAAACAACACAAACATACTTGTCATCACTGATGCTAATGATGCCCTCTTCGGCCCGCAAGACGAGAGCCATGTTCACCACGTCCTGATGGCCCTCCAATTTGCTCAATAACTGCATTTTGTTGGCCACCGACGAGTCGGCAAACGGTCGTATTTCTGCTGCCATTTTCGCATTAATCACTGCCAATCATTTGACTGTTTTGTTGATTTTGTAAATTAGAGATAAGACGAGAGCGTTAGACGTGATTCAACGGATACACCTCTAAAACATTAATGCAAATGATTATCAAAATATGATTGTTATCAATGGATCGAAACGTATGAATAAGAAAATAGGCGTCAATTGAGTGCTATTTCATAATTGATTGCCTTCTCTACGCATAACTGTATGCGATCTGAGAGTGCGATCAGAACTAAGATATGAAATGATAGTGAAATTGAATTACAATACCTGTAATGAGATCAATACACAAACACACGATTGAATGGTAGGTCTGAAACGTACTTCAGTGATGTCATGATTGCCAAACTTGACGTTTGTTTTTCTCAACACTGACTCATACTTGACTTGGATTTTTCGGTTTCAGATACGAAATTATGATTAATGAATCGCATGACGAAAGGCTCGCTTTTAAATAACAATATTAACATAATTTTTGCCAATTTTTACACTGAATTTTATGATAACTGTGCAAATATTTTACATTTTTAATAATTCAACCCAAAAATCACATCATAATATGTTTATGAAAAATAATTTTACGATAATCAACTTATTTTAAATATGAAAATATAAACTATCCAAACGACTTTTATAACAAACCACTATAAGAATAATATTTAATGTTATTTCTATTTTCTTCTATTTTTAAGTAAATAAATTTTAAATTAATTAATTATTGCTGCAATAACTTTACTTCATATATAAAAATATATTTAGCTACATATCAGTCACTAATGTGCAACTTATATCTAGTGTTTGACAACTTAACTATTACAATGCAATTTATTTACACCACTTGGCCTTATTTCTCTTGGTTCAGACATACAGACATATCAAATCCATGATAGCATTTATAAAAGTCAAAATGAGCTAAATATTTATAGCAAGGTTGATAAATAGTTATCAAAATTAACGATACAAAGCCGATATCAAAATACACAGGTATTCCTCACTTATTTAATGTTTTTTTGCTCAATTTTGCTAAAAAGATAATTTTAGTCAACTTATAATATAGAGTACTACATAATTAGTTTAAAAATATAATTACTTTATATAAACAAAATTTCAAAAATATTTAATAACAGCTCAACATTATTGTATATATATTGCAAGAATAGCAAATTTTAACATTCAATTTTTATTCTAATTATATAATTATGTAATTATTAGTATATGGATTGTTTGTGATTAATACGAATAGATACAATTATGAAAATTAAATGTGTTAAAATTTTATTAAAACAATGATATTAAAGAAATATAGTTAACAAAATTCGTTTAACAATTTTCTGTGTGCATTAGATTTTCATTACCCTTTATTGAGCAGAGGGAGAGAATTAAGTGTCACATAATAAATACCAAGTTATTTATTTTTACCACTAAAAATTTTGTTTAAACTAAATGCGATGCCTCTCATAAATTAAATACTTGCCTCTAAATTATTTGGCTCACCAATAGGCCACATATGATAACTGAATGCTATCGAAACACTCGGGTGTCTGACATCGAGACGAATCACTGAATTTGTGAATTTGTAATGTTATAAGTTTTATAATAGTTTTAAAATATTATTTCATAAAATTGCAGTACTAATAAAAATTAAACTAATTTTATAAAAAGAGTTAACTTAAAAGCATTTATTGAATATATGTAATACAAATATAATAATTTAAAATTTAAATTAAGTAAATAATCTTATAATTATATACTTTAATCAATTAACACAAAACAATTGAATTCGTTGTTTCTAATCTTTGGTTCTATTAATAACTGATGAATATATAAAACAATATTTAAAAGTAACATATATTTAGAAATTTAACGCTAAATTGTAAGTAATACTAATCCGTGTAAGTATTTGCGTATAACATAAAATTAAAATACAATAAATAAAATAATTAAATGCTTAAAAAGATTCTAAATATAATTTCAATTAAATTAACTTTTTACAAAAAAGTAGGTTATAAATGAAAAAATTATATAAATTATTTTGTATTTGAAACTGCTTTATAGATATCTCACAATAATCAACAATATATTATTTATATATGTATGTTTAATAACTTACATGTATAACATATTTTTTAATAACATAATGCATATTCATATCAATATTAAATATGCATTTAACAAACAATAAATTTTTGATCTTCAAATTAAATAAAGTTAATGAAAATAAAGTGAATGCGAAACGAATAAAGTGAAAGCAAATATGAATATATAAGATGTGGTCTATATAACGAGGTTATATGCATAGTCCTGATCGATCTGCCAGTATAACTACACTACTATTAAAAGGATGGAGTTTTTCACTGTTAGTAAACTGGCAATCATTCGGTAATGTGTTGTTCAAATGTCTAAATTCATTTAAGTGAAGAACATTTACATTATAAATTTACAATAACTGTACATTAACTTACATTTATGTTAAGTTAAACAATATAATTGATTTATATTCTAGACAACTAACTCTTGAGTGCTTTCGAAGGCCAATCCATGCATCAAATGGTAATTATTTAGGAATGTGTATCATTAAGATGTATAGCAATATAAATATTGCCAAATGAGCAAAATTATTAAATATGAATAAATTGTTATAAGTTATGTAACAAACTTTAAAAGCTTTAGCATAAAAATGTTGTCTTAAATTTATGTTTGATTCATCATTTGTGATAAACTTGTGATAAATAAAATGCATTTGTTTGTTTTGAAAAAATAAACAAACAGGAAGATCACACAATTATCTTTTGAAGAGATGACTATAGTCTCAAAAGTTAAATAAACCGCCGCCTAATTTATTAGCTAATCCGCCGAGATTTCCGACACCCCGTCCGATACCACTAATTCTTCCCATAACATTCTGTGTGGCGTTTTGCAACCGATTTACGTATTTTCCAGATTCACTGGTTTCGGAATCGGTACGATTCATAGAAGACAATTTGCTCTTAGATACACCATCACCGATACCATCGCCATAATCCCTTTAACATTGTATTAGTTTCAATATTAACTAATAAATTAATAGGTTTTGTATGTGCTTAACATATGAGTGGTCACGAGCGGCATGCAATTACATAAATTCATCTGCTCCACAATAAAAAAACAAAAGTAATTAAAATATCAATATAAAACAATTATAATTAAGCATTAAGAAAATTATGTTTTATGTGATGCCAAATGATAAAAATATATAAATAATAATAAAACATAATAAATACACATTTCCCATCTATAGTTTATAAGTTACTATCATTTTGCCTTAAATTAAAATTGTGTTGTTGTTAATCAAGCGAAAAGTGATAAATAAAAAGAAAATCAATTATTAAGACGAGATATACTCACTCTGAATCGTCGTGCTCTCGATTTAGACCATTAGATACAGAAGCGGCTGCTTCTTCTAATTGTATTCTACTCATTATTGTTTGATAAACTTTTGAATTTAATTTCTCTTCTTCTATCCCTTGCAATTCAAAGTCAGAATATATTTTCTATAGAAAATCATATGAACGTACTTAAAGATGGGAGTACTTAAAGAAAGTAAACGATTGAAACGTACGCGAACGATGTGCGAGAGTGCAGACAATTGAAACGAATGCAAGCTATGATCTATTCTTTCTGAAAGCCAATTGCATAGCAAATTCATTTGAGCGAAATACCATTGCTTTAGTCAAATAAATATAATTAACATTAAATATAGCCATTAAAAGTTTAACATTTTATTTAACATATTCGATATAATCAAATACCTCGAAAAAATTGAGAACCCATAATTCGTCGCTAACTTTTTGCCGCAATAAGTCGGTATTATTTCTTACAAAATTAACGTATGCTTTCCCCACTTCTCTTCCTGAACTGGACATCCCTTTATTATACTAAATTATAAAATAATTAAATCAATAATGAGCTGATTTTAACATTATATTTATTATTACTTAAGTTAGAATATCTATGTGTTACATAAGCGCTCACTTCATTCTGGATGACTGTATTTCAATATGGTTTTATGTCTATAATAACTTTTTATTTTAATAATTAATTTTCAACAATACTTTTCAATGAATCTTACATGTAAAATCTAAATTAGTGTTATGTACAAGTCAGTGCGCTAATATCATAGTGTCCTACTTCTACAATATTATAGGAGTAACGTCCAACTTATTTATTGTCATTGGCAACTAAAAGTCTATACAAGTTATATACAAGTTTTGTATAATCGAATATATTTTGACCGCTAGACTGAACACTCAAATCAATGAGCTTACTTTTATTAAATAGTCAAGCCATAAGCTAAAAATTCAAGTAATTTTATTATGAATTTTGATAAAAGTAATTTTATTGTATAAACTTATATATACAACTAAGAAAGAATTTTCAAAAATGTCAATCAAAACGCTAACGAGGCCTTAAAGTATTGTCAAATTTAATGCAAAAAACAAGAATGCGCATACAAATGAGCTCATTTTAACATTATTTTATTATTCTCGGGCTAATTAAGCGCTCACTTCGTTAGCACTTATAGCATATTTGAATTAAAAACTCAGAATTAAACAAACTCAGAATCAGATAAATCTCAAATAAATAGATTTCTTGGGAAAAAAGGGATTTCTTTTTAACACCCTTTCACAGAATATCAGCTATTAGTTGAGTGAATAGGGTGTATAAATATCAATAAATTCAAATTCAAAAATTTTCGATTGTGACACACAATTTGCACCGCACCGCAAATGTGCTACAATTTAGTTTAATATGTAATTCCAATTGCAATAAAAAAATAGTTAATCAATATGAATATTATGAAAACATACAGTCAACGATAAGATCGGTGCCAACAGACTTCCCTCGTCATAACGCGCCAATTTATTAATGCTCGCCTCTAATATACCAGTCATCTATTATGAATGAATAAATAAATTATATCGCGCTCATTACTTATCATTAATCAATACCTTTCCAATTAAACCTGTTTGCATATCACTCAACGTTTTATCCACCAATTGATCAATTTTTGCATGATATTGATGCTAACATACAAAAATAATAAATATAAAAACAATGAACTTAAACACATTAACTGTGAATGATTTGTTACCGTATCGGCGCAGTCAAAAGTACACAACTTTAAAGATTGATTTTTGGCTTCAAGAACGACATTAATCATGGCACACATTTCCGATGGGACGATGTAGTCGGTGCTCACCCAACGACTGCCCTTTCTCTCCCATAACTGAAAAGCCTGAAGAGTCCTATTAATGCACGACTCCATCATATCACAAGCCATAAGTTTGAGCCGTTGCTCCAAATGTTTGGCGAACACGTCGTCGGGCCAATGCAAGTCGTGTATAAACGTTTGCAACGCATCCAATTTCCAAAACAAATCTTCTGATGCCGCACATCCTACTGGACTAATAAGCAAATTCACTTCAATTAAACATTTGTCGTTTAAAAGTATCCTTCATTACCCTTTCAATTCCCATTTCTCTTTTTCATAACTTTTATGAAGCGATTGAGCAACTGATGATTCCATTAAATCAACATATCTAATGACTTGAGGCGCGAATGTGTCTCTTAAATGAGTGTGAAATCGACCGCCGCATAAATTTTCTTTATGTAAAGCAATCATATTAAGCAAAGTAAATAACAGTAAGTAAATACATAAATATTACAGAATCGAGTTTATTCCAAATACTTAATATTGCTTTGCATTTTGCTTTAAATAATCTTTTCAGTAAATCCAAGCAAATATAACAGCAGTTATTATAAATACATAATAAAATGGATCTCTTTCTATGACGAATTTAAAATAAATATAAATCTAATTTATAACAATCATTTCTCTGAATTTTAGCAAATGTTTTATATCTATCTTTATACATATTTATAAATTATGCTAAAAATAGCTGTTCTTTTAACATTTTTAAAAATCTAAAATTTTATAACTAAAAGTAAAGTATTCATGACATGTTAAAATAAAATAAGAGTCTTAAAATTACAGTAACTGTTTTAAACAATTAATTTTAATAAACATTATTTAAATTTATTTACTGTTGTATATTAATTTAAAATATAAAATAATTTTTTTAGACTTTTTTGCTTTTAAATGATGTTTTGAACTATTATTACTATTTTGTCAAAGTTTGTTGTGTTTTGGCTAAAATCGCTCTCAAACTCAATGCACTTCTACTTAATTTGAAATTTGATATATAATATGATCTGTCTTACCGTCAATTCTCAAATAATTATTCAAAACTTGAAAGAGCGGAAAGCTCTCCCACGTGTCCGGAGGCTGAACCACAAGAATGGTGTCCATATCAACGGCGAATAGAGACCAAAATATTTCGCAGTGCTCTACAAGCAAATCAGAAAACCATGCAAACGCCTACAAAAACGAAAATCAGTTAATAAAAAAAGCATTTCTATTTACTAAGTGACGTAAATTATAAATATAAACCCTAAAGTTAAAACTTACTCTGTCCTGCATTATTGAATAGTGACATAATAGTGATATAAGTGATACCATAATGCAAACACGTAGGAGTTAAGAAATTATTTTATTGATTAGATCATAATAGAAATAAGCAATTAGGCAACAGTAAGAGGAAATTTCACATAACACTCACCCCTCTAAAAGCCTGGACACACCAAAGACATTACACACAACACACGAAGGATATAGCGTTAGGAAAAAGGGTAGATATAAAGAGGATAGATATCAACTTTCTATTATGCTCTTCAAATTCAGTTATCACGTGCCATAACTCATCAAACATGCTCTTAGAGTCTAATCTAATCACGTCTAATAATTATGTGTTGATTCCGACTAAAATCAAATTAATTCACAATTTGTTGTGATTTATATCAATATATATATATATTAATACAAGTATTAATAAATATATTGGTATATATTTATTATATATTGCATAGTGCGCCACAAAAAAACAAATCAAACTGCAATGATTGGCGAGAATAATTTATTTATGGATAAATAGTGAAGTTATTAGTTAGTTATATGAGTGTCACTCTGAGCATGTTTGAGTTTAAATCTATTTAACTAATATTTACCTCAGAATAATGTTCATTATTTTCTAAAATAAGATCGACGCATAGTTCCGCCAAATGAATTAAGTTTTGAAGTTTGACGCTCGCATCCAAATTTATATCGGCCGCTATTTCTGCAATAAAAATAAATTTAGTTTCGTTTAGTAATTGTTTTAAGCTTTATTTTTATTTTCCTAATTATCTTTAACTTGAGGTAATGGTGTAATTAAACAATTAATCTTTGCTTAAATTAGTTTCGGAATTATCAAAAACAAATATTTCTTAATTAAATACAGAATGTAGTGAATACTAAAGAACAGAATAAGCAATTTAATCATTTAATTTAAACTCCTAATAAAATTCTGTAAAGCTATTTCAATTTTAATAGTACTAATAAAATCGCAGTAAATTAAAAAAGAATTTTTAAAAAAAGTTAATTAGAAATGATACATATAAGTGAGAATTTTCTTCAGATATAGAATTAGGCAAACGCTAGCGTTTTAAATTTTGTAATTCATGAATAAATTTATACACATTATCTAATTTTAAAGCAAAAACTCAATTTTTAACGACTTATTAAAAAATAATTCTTATAATTTTGTGTGATTCTATTTTGAATTACAGATCTTTGTCTGTGATTTATGAATGCAACGCAACGAGTGTTTATATATGGAATAAACTTACTTTAAATTATAATTATAATTAAGTATAATAAAGAAACTACCATTAAGCTAACAAAATGGATACAAACACTAAACTTTTAATAAATTTTTAACCAATTATAACATTTTATTAAATAATATATCATTAAAAATTTCAGAATTCAGTCTTTAATTTAACATATAATTCACACTGTAAGCACAGTATTGCTAAAGTTATGTCTTTGTACCGAATTTTAGCTAACTTTTCTATTTATTCTACACTTTAAATGATCAGACTTTCAAATATGGAACTAAACTTTTTCTTATGCATTCATTTGAATACATTTGAGAATCAATTAAAAGGTTTTTTTTGGTGCGAAAAATAGCTTATTTTGCAATTCGTGTATATTCTGAGTAACAGAATGGGTTATAATATTCTTCTTATAAGTCTTTAATTGACTCAACGCCTTCAAAATGAATTGACGCAAATTGCAAACTATTAAAATTTAACTTTTAATTATTTTATTTATTTATTATTAAGTAAATTGTTTTATAAAATTTTTTTTAATTGATCAAATAATTAAAAAATATAAATAAAAATTTAAGTGCCATTTTTCGTGTTGTATAATATATATCACAATATCATGCGATAAATTGTTGAACTCAGTTTGATTTACTGACACTTTGAGTCTAATATGGGAAGTCTCAGTTTAAAGAGTGTGATTGCTTTAACTCGTTTGCTAAAACACTCGTCTTTTATAGTAGTTATGGTATAGCTTCACATTCAACATTTATAGCTCGCGCTTGTCTTTAAAATAAAAATAAAATTGAGTATAACTACCAGAGAAATCATGTATATTTAAATTAAAAATAATATCGAATGTAGAGGTTATATTTGTCTTTTGTATTTCTCTTTTGTCTCGATTGAAAATGGATCAACACATGGAGCGAACAATGCCCACAATACAAAACAATTCGATACCCTAAAGACACGATCATAAGCCGCATTGCATACCGCGCACATAATACCACTTAATTAATATAAAACAAACATTTTTAAACACTATGCGGGCTTTATCTTGAAAATGAATAGGTTTACAAGTAATTCTATTAGTTTTGTAATTCTGTAAATTTATACGAATTTATATAAATTTAGTTTTGTTTAGATACATGTATATATAATATATATGATAGTATTGTTGAAATGTATTATTAGAATATTTTATTCAAAAGTCTTGTTAAGTTATAACGCCCACAAAGCAAAACTTTTGCATATTTCTTTTTTTCATAGATAATCGGCGGGATATTGTCGTGTTTTTAGGGTGTATTTAAAAATTAGAGTTAGCTTACCTTCAATGTTTGCCTGTTCTGAAATCTTAGTATAATTAACTAAAGCAGCGTTTTCGAGGCACTTTTTAATGACACCTCTAACTTCATCAGGCGGTGCAGGTGTGAGGATATCTTTCATTAACACGCGTTCCAACAGCGAAAGTGTTGCTTTTAATGAACCCTCTGGACGACCAAATGGAAAGCAGTATCTAATAATAAAGTAATAATTTTCGATTTAGACGAGGAATGTATTATCTTATGAATTGAAAAACTTAAAGCATACCTAAAATTGGTAATTTGATATTCTAATAATGCCTTTAATCGGTCCTTAATTCCAGCGAACATATCCTTTTCTTCGACAGTGACGGTACCGATTCCGTCGGGTCTAAATTGATTTGATTGATGTAGAATTACAAATAATAACAAATTATGGTTCAAACAGTATACAACTATAAATTACTACAACCATAAATTACAATATAAAAAAAATTGAAAAAAATAGAAAGCAATTCATAAAACGAAGAGAATGGTGGAGTGCGGTCATACTATGGCAAACTATGTCAAACTATGTCATACTTTGTGTATGTCAACTATTCATGCGACACATGGCACATACCTTATGTCGAATGCGATCTGTCCAATCGGGGGTGCAGAAGTACTGAGAGACAAGATATTGGGATAAAAGGTCATTTGGTGCACACATATGCCCATTATGTTCATATATAAACAATGTGTTAACAATTTGTTTTAAAGAGTATAAATGTCAAAATGAGGATTATGTTCAGATATAAGGGTTACACTTGATATAGACTTAATGCAATCAAATGGTAATCATTACCTGTTTCCGTGAACATGAGAAGAACAAAATGCAAAACTATAATGAATTAAAGTCGGATCAATCAAAGTTCCCTTTTCGGCGAATTCCAACAAATCGGTGAGATATGAGAGGTGTCGAAAGCAACTTCTGACGCCATATCGTGCGCAATACTCGTCCAGAACGAACACTTGGCCGGGACTGAACCATCCCAATGAACAGTATTGATCGCTTAATCTATATATGAGACCTTCTCTTTGCAGCAAACGAAACAACGCGTGGTGATGGAATTTACAGGGATCTGACGATATATACTCGTCCATTCCGTGTTTTCGTGCTCTGTCTGCGTCTATAATGATTGTCACCAAAATTATATATAATCAAATGCATTGTCATTATGTCATTGTCATTACCTCCTTGTATACGAGAAATGGTTGAATTTTTATTCGATAAGGTCTGAACTAATGGGGTTGGTTTGTGTGCCTGTCCTGTGGCCCTATACATAGCCATTACCCATAAATGGCACTCATTTTCATCATCACAAGCAAAAACAACACTATCGCCTTCTTTAACTGCATTAAAGAAAAACCTTCCCTCTTCGAAATCTGAAAAATTTGATGATTTAAATATACACTTAAATATAAACTTACAAAAATATCATTTCATATTGAAATTCTTTATATATGATATTAATGTTTTTAACAATATATAACTTTGCTCATTAATATTGCAAAGATATTTTTAAGTTGAAACAATTACCGGGAATTGGTTCAATATAATCAACTGTATAGCCATCCAATTGCAACATTTCCGTTGGATCAGATTTTTTCTCTCTATAACTACACATCGCAAAAGTGTATTGCGAAACCTGAACCAGAATGTAATATCGTTTTTTCCATTTTTTCCACACTTGCTTTCCCTGAGCCAACAGATATCCACAATGTTTCATATTTTGCGGTTTATCAACTCTTATAATAATTTTGATGGTTAAGTCTTGATCGGAAGCATTCTTTGGTACAACCATTTTATACCATTCTGGCGATTTCGAAGTCAAAGGTGTTGGTTTTATTATAACTTTTCCCAGCTCTTTGTCGTCGAGACTCAGTATTCCTGGACTTTTTGCGTAGAGTTTCACTTTAATTATCGAAAGTGGATGCGTTGTGGTAAAGTCTCCCTGAGTGTCCCACCTTTGACGCCATCAATTAAGTTATTCTCAACTATTATTAATTAATATTTGCAAACTCACAATGGTTTAGATGCCTCTGCGTGATCAGTTTGCAATTTATCTCCCCCTTCAACCTCCATAGTGCAGTACACTATTCTGTTGGGAGCTAATGATTTAAGTCCACGTACTTCTATTACTACCACTTCAATAATCAATAAAAATAATAATAATAGAAAAGCTTAGTTGTAAATATATTTAGAACACGCTTGAATACCTTCTATAGTAAATGATAATAAAACATCTACTTTCGAAAGAGTAGCAATTTCAGTATCCTCTACGAGACCTTCTCTCGCCAAAGAAGCTTGACTTCTATATAATTATAATTATAACTATTAATATTATTAGCCCATGTTTGATATCAGATGTGAAATATTGCGATACTTCATGCTATAACTTAAAACTATGCTAATAAATAATCATACATGTAAGCAAAAGAAAAAAGAATCAAATCATAAAAAATTGTCCATAAGGGTGACTGAAGATAGTTAACAATTCGCTTCAAATTGAATAAATGAAAGCAATGAGATCTAAAATGTGTAGCAGTTGGTGGTAAACTGAAATCAAAAAAAAATAAAATGCAAAATAAAATTAAATTAAGTAAAAAATGTTAAAATTAAAATGACAACAAACTTCAACAATAAGCGTAATATAACTGTTCAAACAAATCAACAAATAATCAATAAGTTATTGAAAACTCGATATGAAAGTGCTAAACAAAAATAGTGCTACAATACAAGAGCGTAATTCTAGACCGATAGCCGAGACACAGAGCCAAGTCATAGCCAAGTCTACCTGCCTTAATACTGAAGGACGACGACGGCTGTACAATATCGCAACGTTAAGATAGTAAAGCATCAAACAATAAGCCACACATAAGTCGCGAATATAATTAGGTATTATTACAACATTATTGCGGACAATCAAAACAAAATTAGCGCACGCATACCTGTGATTATATCGTTTCAGCTTTTGAAGACCATAACGACTGTCTGCGCCGCCCTTTGAAACTGGAAGGCTCTCCAAGTTAACCATCAATTGGTTTATTGAAGATCTCACTTCTTCTAAGTATAGGCATTCCATTTCTTTGAGCACAAATTTTGGCATAATTTTTCTATTCTATTATTTGATTCAAATATTATTTATAATATACAGTAAGTGTTATAAATAATTCATTTATGAAATAATATAAACCTTTTCCATTTCATTGCATTTCTGGACTCTACCATCCAATTCTCGTCGAATGGCAGCTGCCTGTTCGTCAGCCGAGTCCAACTTAATTTCATAAATATTGCGCATTCTTATTCATTTTAATCAAATAAATACAACAAATGTAAAAACAAAAATTACTTACTTGGAGAGCATTGTATAGCAACTGATGTTCAAACTTTTTAATGGTGAGAACATTTTGAAACATGTCGTAAAGTTGTTCTTTGCTAAGAATCAGTTCGGACGCTAAGTTTTGCTGTTGCTGTTGCTGATACTGCTGCATACGAGTGCCCGTCAGCTTCTTCGAGTCGTCATCACAACCGCGATAAATGCTGTCGAATTTGGTCATCCAAGAAGTCACTACAGTCTCTTTGCTAAGGCCATCAATTTCGGGTAAACTGCGGACACGTTTTTCAATATTATTTCGAAATACCTCCCGAAAGTCATATGAAGAACACGCGCCGCTGTTGACCATGAGTTGCAAGCGATCGCTTCGCAGGAATACTTCGTAAAACGTTTGGATAGCATTCTGAAACGCCTCGTCGGCCGCGATCTGAATCTCGCCCTTAAGGAAGGACTGGAAACGCAAAATGATTTGTTCGAGTTGTGAGCGACTTATTTTGGTCTGCCTTCTGGTCATATCTGTGGGCTGTTTGGCGTTGAATGGATAGGCTATGCATCGCAACACAAACACGTATAACTGAAGTTTGGTCTTTCTCTCGGCCTCTTCTTTTTCGGCCCTTTCCGCGTCGTCGGCCAACGAGCTAATGGTGGCCTCTTTGCTGCTGTCGCTCACGACTGACGGGTTCGGACTCACTGAACGTGTGGACACTTTGCTCTGCGGCAGAACGAGTCTGTCGCTCGACACCGACGGCGCACACATATGTTGCGCTTCGCCTCCCGATGACGACGAGGCCGACGAAGCACTTCGCTGCACATTATTGCCGGCCTGGAGATGAGTGTAGTGCTGGGCATGTATTGCTTGGGTCTGTTGGAACTGTTGAGACGGCTCGCGAACGGCGGCCGCCGAGTGAGGGGCCGAATGGGGGGTCGAGTGTGGCGTCGAGTGCGGCGTCGAGTGTGCGGTCGAGTGCGAGGCCAAGTGTGCGGCCGAGTGTG
>JAQIYA010000261.1:0-23996 GCA_034699355.1 Microtritia minima | reverse complement strand
TTAATTGTAAATAACGCTTATTTATTAAATATTCGGGTCAATTCGGGTGAATTGTCCAAATTCGGGTATATTCGGGTAAATTGTCGAATTTCGGGTAAATTCGGGTATACCCGAATTTTCCGGTCCCTGGTTATAACTGAAGTTTTAAGATATCTGAATATAATTTAAATTAATTACAATAAAATAAAGAGTAAATATCTACGAATTTTAATTTATTTTTATATTTTGTTTATAATTAATTTGAGTAAAATTTTATACATAAAAATTAAATTACATAATTTCAATATAGAAATAATTTAAATTCGTTAATCATTTTTGCAAAACATGTTTGTCCGTATAAATCTAATTTAATTGTTCAAATGTGATGCACTTTCGAATCGAATTAGAGTTGCCAACAGTTCCGATTTGTGACTCCTTGTCCAGTGTCCCGACGGGCGTTAAGTCGGGACAATACAAAGTCCCGATTTAAAAATCAAAAATAAAAATATTTTTTGTGCTTTACTAAAGCTAATGTAAAACAATTACTAAGCATAATAATCATAATAATAAGCATTTGTAATCAACAAAATTTTGTTCTGTAAAGAAAGCACAAATAACTTTTGTGTGAGAATTACTTTTATATACAATATCAAAATATTTGTACTTTTTGAAGAATTTCTTATTTAAAAAGGGTAAACACCTCTCTTGTGAACTGTAACTTATTTGAGTTCCACATTCTATTTGATTTCAAAATGTTTCACGTTTCATATTTAACGATAGTGTGACCAAATTTACTAAATAAACTAAAGTTATTGAGCCAGTAATGGCAATACCAATTGGAAATGATTTTATCGACAGCGTATTTAATAATTTACATCATATTTAGAGAGACGATAGAAATAAGTATAGATTTAATTAAAACAGAAATTTGTATAAAAATAATTTTAATCTAAATTGTTCTGAATTAAAACGAACTTTAAATCTAATAATTAATTTAATCATAAATTGTTAAAATCTGTCAAATCTCAACAAAAATATGATTTTCAACAATAAATCACTAAAATATTCTTTATAAAAATATGTCCAATTTTTTGTCCCTTTTTATAAATTATTTTGTCCCGTTATGTCCCGATGAAAGTCATTTATTTCGAAAAAAGTGCCGAATTAGAAAAACCCGAGTTTGGCAAACCATACTTTCGATCCACAAATATATATTGTCTTTTTTATGAATGACTTTTAAATGAGTTCCTGTAAATCAGATTTAAAAATAATAAATAATAGAGTGATTATTATATTAAGTTATAAATTAATATTTTATTCAATTAAAAGAAATAAGTTCTTACTGAAACACAAATATAAATTAATTATAAAGTTTTAAAGTGGTGTTAAAACAATAGATTTAATTATTGAATACAAATTGAAAAGTGATTCTCAATTTACTAATAAGAAAAATAGATCAAAAATGAGCATTTTTAGTAAATTTTTAATAAGTCCATTTTTATGCGCATTTTTCCAAAACCCAACGACTTCATAAAAATGGTACATCCACTGTACAGTATATGCATTCGAATAATACTGTAATCATTCGAATCGCTCTAAAATTCTTAGAATTTGAATTTGTTCCTTAAAACCTGATTAATCCTGTATTATAATAATATTGTTATATACTAAACAAAACTTAACTTCGTTATATATTACATTACATTTTTATAATACAAATATTTTAAGAGCAAGATTAGAAATACAGATTATCTGCTTTGAGCTGGTATGAGCTGACAGCTCAAAGACCTGAGTTGGGCTGATTTTTTTAGTTTAAAAAATTTAGCTGAGAGCTGAACTGAACACACTTTGAACTGAGCTGAGATGAATTCAAGTTTATTCAAATTTAATTACAAACGATTCCAAATAAAACGAGTTGCAGATTATTTTTTCAATTTTATATTTAGTTTATCAGACAAAATACTTTTATTTATTTAAAATCAGCGCTCAAAATCAACAAAAACTTATGAAACGAATTGAGTTTGAAATTTGTATTCAAAATTATTTTTAATAGACTAGAATTTTAGAATATTAGGGTTTTTTGATCAAATTATTTTTCAAGTAATGTTTCTAAACTTTGCAAAACTTTCTTTAATTTTAGAATTTAATAGTTTTGTTAAAAATTGTGGAAGAAATTTATTTTGATGTAAATATAATAAATCCTTTTCAAATTTAACAATTTTATTAATTGTTTACTGGTTTTGTATGTATTGCTACATTTTACTGAATTAATGAAAAATTTTACTTTTTCAGGCAAATTCTGGTACATTATGCAATTCTGCAATTGAAAAGTCAAACCAACTTAATTAACGATCAAAACTCTTTATTAGGAAAATAAAAGTTTTGAATATAAATACGATTTCAAAGCGTAGACGTAGAGTACGAAAGTGCACAAAGAG
Organism: Microtritia minima; assembly: GCA_034699355.1. NCBI lineage: Eukaryota > Metazoa > Arthropoda > Arachnida > Sarcoptiformes > Euphthiracaridae > Microtritia > Microtritia minima. The sequence goes on along the minus strand of JAQIYA010000261.1, from coordinate 21,579 downwards.
AGTGACAGTGGAGTGATAGCGCTGTGAGCGTGCAATAGAGGTAACTGTGAGGAAGGGAGTGGTTGTGGGCGTGGTGGGCGTGGCTGAGCGTTGGATCTGTGATGACGATCGATAGCATAACTGGCATACTGTCGGCCATAACTGGTCTCGAAGGCAACAACAGTCCAAACTGGGCAACACTAAACAACAACAGCAGTCCAAGGAAACGAAGAGATTCCAAGGAAACAACAACAACGTAGTCGTTAAGGTAAGACTCACACCGACTTTGAATGTCTCGCTCCGACCCCACACTTGCCTCCCGTCATGTCCTCACCCGCTATTAACGGCTCTTAACGGCTCTTACGCCACATTTGCCAATCGTTTTGTTTCACATATATGGGCGTTGGGCTCAGGTATGCATTAGGTATGCATTTCTCTATGCATTTCTAAGCATTTCTATGCCGCACACAAGCCTTTCATTCATTTCGATATCGCACGCACTTTCCTCTCATTCCCAACATATCATAACATTAGACTCTCGCCTCTCAAACATTAATTATTACGTTAAAAGTTGTCGCAACTATTTTTAATGATTTCAAAAATAATACACAAACTTTTGAAGTGCGAACAAACTCTACCAAAACTTTAATAAATAAAGAAAACTAAAGTTTAGCGGTGTTTGAAATGAACAGTTATGTGAATATTGGGCACTAATAGATGCAACAAACGGCGTCGAGTACGGCAACGACGGCGACGGTCACCACCAAAACGGATCACACGGTGTCGGTGCCGGTGTCGGCCTCGACAGCTGCCAACGCAGTGGTGTCGAGCGTGAAGGGAGAACAACAGTTCGCCACAACTCCCGCCTCAACCGCTCCGCAGGTGATCACAGTAGTGGCTCCGTCTCACACCACACAGGCTCACGGTATTGATTGCTTGCGTGTCTGCCAATTAATAATTAGCTAAACCATAGGCCAACCCGTTGTGGTGCAAGTCTCGAGCGGTGGACAATTTATAGCGGTAGCGGTTTCGCCCGAAAGTGCAGGTCAGGCGAGTAACGCACAGTCAGGTTAGTCTGAATGCGCACTGCTATGAGTTTTTTACTCTTATTAAATCTACTATTTAGATGCGGGAACGGTGGCCTCTGGCGCGGCCACCGCTTCTACCGATGAGGATGACGGCCAATCTGGTTTTGAGGATTTTACTGCGGCTGCTTATACTAATGGCGCCAATTCTGGTGCCGCCATGTTAGTCATACGATTTGAATTGTTTAAATATTTTAAATTATAATTAATAAACTCGTTGACAGGACGTATTACACCACTGATTCATATACAACGGCGACCGCTTATTACAATTCAAGTGTAACTTATTCTCAAGTATAGCACAATTGGATTTTTAACGTTAAATTGTTGTATCAAATCATTATTATACAGGGAGTAAATCAGATATTGACTGATGGCACTTACTTAGTGATGGAGCAAACAGATCCAACACTATCAGGTGCTGCCGGTGCTCAGAGAACATCACCGCAAACAGTATGTCTTTAATCTCATTATTTAAACTATGGTTTTGAATCAACTGATTTGTTTGAGCTATTTTCTCGACTTAATTGTCTAACAATAAACTAATTTTCAACTAATTTAATTTTCTATTAAAAATTATTGGTCCATGTGTTGGATGAGGAGTACAAGCAATTACTAACTCAACAGCAGCAGAGAATATCAGTCCAACCCCAGACTGTAAGTGTCCTGTTTTAGATTTTATTATCTTATTAACAGCATTGGTATAAAAATTGATAGTTTTCAAAATTGTTATGACTTGAAATATTTTTAAAAAAATCTGTTTTCCTATTATTTTAACAGCAATGAGTTAGTTTAACTTATGTAATGAGATACCAGTTTATAGATTATATTCGAAAGCTGTAATCAGATTATAAGTATTAAGCAATTCTTATCTGTAGCTCACTTTGACAGCTTTATAATTCCTTCACAAATCTTCTAATCTAAACTGCGTTTAACAAAGCAGTTTGATATACGTGTATATCAACTATAATCACTTTTTCTTCTTTCTTGTATTGTTTTAATTAATGTCAATTATATGATCTCAAACTGTATAAACTTAGTAAATATATTTGGAAATCTCACTTTTCTGATTAATTCGTAACACAAGATTTTAAATTTTAAACAAAATAAAAAATTTTATTAAACGTCTTACACTAAAACGGTACTTATAAAATGAAAAATCAAGAATGACTATATTTGTAAAATTCTGTTAATGCTGCTAAAAGGACAAACAGCAACAACTACAGCAGCACGAGAGTGTAACTTCGAGTACCAATGCTGCTGCCGCTGCTTTGCTAATAAATCCTTTCGCTCTTCATACTGATCATAACGCCTCGACTGCACAATCTTCTGTAACTGCTTCTCTATCTGCCACTTCTCTCCAACAACAACACCAAAACGTTCGCGATATGGATATTGTTCATGTAATGCTTTTATATTGTCATATTTCCTTTATTACTTTTCTTTATCCTATTTTGTGGATTTACTTTTATGTTGGCTAACTTTTTGCACTAATTTTTGAATTATTTTGTTTGTCTTTTGATAATGAAATCTGAGCAACATTATATAATTGAGATTAATATTTCATTAGTAATTACAATACAATTACAATAAAAAGAATTGTTTATCTTAAATTTAGGTTCAATGGCTAATTGAAAACTATGAGACAGCTGAGGGTAACTTTTTGAGGTGAAACTTTGAGACACTCGTTTATTTATTTATGTTTATATAAATTAAAGGCGTTTCTTTACCGCGATCTACATTGTATTCGCATTATCAGCAACACTGTCAGCAACACAGTATAGAGCCTGTGAATGCGGCCTCATTTGGCAAATTAATTCGTTCAGTATTTATTGGTTTACGCACACGAAGACTTGGAACTAGAGGTCTCTAATCAATAGTTACTTATTATGATAAAGTTTAATAAATAGTTTACTTGCATCGCAAACTATTAATTTTAATTAAGTTTATAATTGTAAATGGATTTGAATATTAAACGAACAAATATTACTGTAGGTAATTCAAAATACCATTATTATGGCATTCGAGTCAAGCCTGGATCGCCGATCGCCAGACTTAATGATATTGGAAATCAAAATTCAATTATATCTGGAACTGATGCGTCATCAAATCCGCCCGCAAAACGTGCGAAAACAAGTAATGCTATTGCCTCGAGTAAGATATTATAAGCAGTTCAATAGATTATATGATAATTTTGAAAAATGTATTATTTAGCTTCTAAGCCAGTGACCACATCTACTGAAAACCATCAAACGTCCGCTACATCTGCTACTCCAGAGGTTTTACAGACATATCTCGGTATCATTCATTTTATAGATTTAATATTATTTTTATTTTTAATTATTAATTATTAAATTTATTTTTATTCCTTTATACTTAATTTTCTCACTTAAAATATACACAATTATTAATTCCATTTTTATAGACAACTTTGACATAAATATTAAATATAAATTATGAATAATTGTTTTAATAGTGATTGAATATATTTAAATTATTATTAAAGGCGAACCTTCCCTGATATTGCCGACTGTGTGGCCTTCAGAGCTCTCCGATTCTGTCAGTACTAATGAGGCACAAAAATTATTTTCAAAATTCACGTCAATGTATCGCTCGCATTACGACGAAATCGTTAACGCTTTGGGAAATTTGCAGTTTAATTCAGTAGAAATTATTTGGCAACAATTTTGGCAAAGACCTGATAATTCAGATACCAAAGAGGGTTAGCCTCTAATTTATTCACTAATATCAAAGCAATTTTATTAAACTTATTGATTTCTTCAAGTAGAGTATCTTACAATAACCCAACTTCAACAGTTAACATCGTCTACTGATGCAAACGAAACAACTATACCAGCGATTGTTGATTGGATAACACAAACAGATTATACTATGTATAACGCTCTTATTTCATCACTTTTACTTCCAAACCTTTTGAGGCCTATTCCACAAAATTTAACGCAGCAAATAAGAAATTTCGCAAAGAATATAAATCAATGGATGACGAATGCTTTGACCGGATATGACGGTATTGATTAGCTTTCAGTAAATCTAGTATTAACTGGAGTTAACTTTATTTCCAGAGGAGTTTATCCTATTAAAAGTTGCCGCTGTCGGTGCCTTTAGTCACACTTTACGCCGTTACACATCACTAAATCATTTGTCTTCAGCCGCGAGAGCAGTATTACAAAATCAGCAACAAATTCATCAAATGATTAATGATTTGAATCGAGTCGATTTTAAAAATGTTCAGGTATTCAATACAATATTATTTGATTATTGATTGCAATGATTATATGAATTCAGGAACAGGCGTCGTGGGTCTGCCAGTGCGACGACGAAGTGGTCGAGCAAATCGAACAGAGCTTTAAAGTAAATATTTGACGCTTAATAACTTATTTTAATTATTAAACGATATCATAATTGATTTATTAGTTGCTGTTACAAGAAAGCAATCCATTTGACAAGTGGGGAGTTTGGTGCGAACAGATTCTTGACATGTGTCTTACAGATGATGACGTGAGGTCTGCCACACAATTCTTTTTCAAATGGGGATTTTATAGGTATCTTATTATATCATTTATATAATTTATGTCATTTAATTGTTATCGTAATCCAATTAATATAAACATGAATTCAATAATAATTATAGTTCACTTGTAATGCGAGATTTAACACTGCGTTCGGCCTCATCTTTTGGATCATTTCATTTAATTCGTCTGCTGTACGACGAATATATTTTTTATCTAATCGAACACAGAGTAGCAAAAGCCACAGGAAAGACACCGTTGCAAGTATTAGGAGAGGTATTGATTATTGATTAATCCTTTGTTGAGAAATTCTATAATTATTTGTTTTTATTTTAGGCCCGATCGCTGAGAACTCGAATGGTTGAGTAGAAGTGACTGTCGTTAAAAAAATATCAAAACTATAGTTTCAAGAATGAAATAACTTTTATTTCATTATAAATATAATTAATCTATACTACAATGACATGAAATTAAAGATGGTTTGAGTACTTTCACTTTATATATATTTAACAACAATAATTAATTTTCTTACTATAAGAGGGATTTTAATTAATTTGAATAAGCATTGAAAAAGCTTGTATCCGATAAATTGTTGCACCGGAGGAGACAAGCCTTACAATCAAATGCATTTTTTGTTGCATATACATTAATTTAATTTTTCATTTAATATTGTAATCATTTCTGTTTAAAGCAGTTGTGCTAAATTTATTGATAAAAATAAATTTAAACGAAAAAAAATGATTTGGCAGTGAATTTATAAAGCATACTAAAAAATAAGATGAAACAATATGTAATATACAACATAGAGAACCAATTTTGGTAAAATTTTCGAGGTATATAAAAGCATGTTTCGAGTTTTTTACTGTACACGTTTAAAAGTTGCTACTAATTGTCATAAAACAGTCTGTTTGTAGTTTCCCTCCCTTTTAATCTATCACAAGACAATAGAAGACATGACAATAATAAGAAATATTAATTTTAATAATAAGCTTAACAATGTTTATTCAATTGTTATTGTAAGGGAGAAAAATCAGAAGCAAACTTAGAAATGGAAATGTAAGCAACTTTTCTTTATTTGATTAATTATAATACAATTGAAGCTGCATATGAAAATCGAAAGAATGGTATTGCTCTTTACTCTAATGTGTTGATACGCTAAGCGTAACTGATTTAATGTTTTCTTTGCCATACTATATAAATGGTGGGAATATGAGTGCCATTTCGCTTACAATTATTTCACATATTGTTAATTCTTTGGCCAGAAATCTTTGCGCGTAAGACTGTTTTGTTTTGACACTAAAAATTGGCTTTCATTTCTATTCAATCTTCATTTCGCTCGCTCTCTACCCGAAGGTTTATATTCGTTATAGAAAAGTTTAGATTGTAATTAAGCTGTTGATCTCAACTCTCTAATTGTCAATTACCAAACCTTAAGCTGCGATTCATATAATAGCAGTCCGAAACGCAAATTAACATTTAGCGAAAGCACATATATATAACAATGGTAACAATTATTTTTCAATTTGTACATTTTGTTTTTAGTTAATAAGTAATTAATAATAGTTTCAATAAAGGACTACGTCTCAAACAATGAGAGTAAGTCATCATTTACTGATGAAGACGTCGAGCTCATAGTATTACTATTAACTGTAGTTGTGTTCATCGATGAACTTCCGCCGTTTGGCTCTGGCGGGTCGAGATAGGATAACAGTTCCATCGGGTCGACCACGTTCTCCGGCAATAGCTGTGTAGGAGAGAGGGAGAGAGTTAGTCAAAGCAATTAAGTAATTAAGTGATTTGAGATATAGAGTAGAAGTAATGCGTACATTGAGGCCTTCTTGTCCTTGACCTTCGCCGTCAATTATAGCCGCGGGATCAAAGTTGAGATCACCTAAATCGTTAGGATGCGACATTGACGACCCGCTTGATTGGTTTGCATTATGATTGACCGCCTCCACACTTCCCGGTCCCTGCGAGTTGGCCACACTGGGCGGACCGCCGACGTTGCCGGGAGTGTGCGGCGTGTGTGGAGTATGAGGCGTGTGCGGCGTGTGAGGACCGCCGTGCGCCATGATCGAGGAGGAGGGCGTTGCCGGAGTGTTTGGTCCGTGACTGGCTGACGAGGCTTGTGACTGATTAGATGCCGATGTGTTATGACCTCTAACGCTATGAGCGCTATTTACAGGTGTGGTGTCGCTGCCGAAAGCTGGTGGACCCATATGTTGCTCGTGATGACTTAGTGACTTCTCCATCGCCGCGATCGGGTCGAGCATACTCTCGTTCACGTCGTGCGACAGCGGAGCAAAATCTGACGCTTGAGATTGAAATTCAAAACCGTTGACCGTCGCCGTGTTGTAGCCATTCATTATGGGACCGTTCGATACGTTGCTTCCGTTTGCTATCGCTGTGCACATTACTCATTAATTAGTTGTTATTCATGTGAATTACTCATACAAAAGAGATAATTACATTGCATATCAGGTGGTGGTAGTGGAGTATATGGCGAAAGTCCTTGTCCTAATTCCCAAGTGCTTGAAGTCGGCAAAGTCATGCTATTTGGCGACATTGCTTTGAATCGTTTCGAAACAACACAAGGATCAACTGGCAATAAAAATAGCTCATTAATAAACAAAAAATATGAAAATTAGCAAAATGAGTACAACTCACTTCCATCGTGTTCCTCTTTGAAAGTTTTAACAAAAACAGGTTTCCAACTGGCAGTTGCGTCTATCGTTACTTCGTCCGCATCTGAATTGCTTGGCGTCGTTAGAATACCCCAAATATATTGATCGACTTCGAGACCCTCGAGTAATGCTGTCTTATTACAGACAGGACAACGCCACGAACCTCTCTCACAGTTTAGTTGCAAATACGACTCCAAATCGAAACACTATAAAAGGGTTATTAAAATGCGGTCCAAAGCGCCTGTTATCGAGTAATTACCTGAATGTGTTTGCACTCCTGTCCCCTCGCTGGTAGAGTAATACGCTTGAAAGTGATGGGGCACTTGAGTGACACTTTGATCGCTGTTTGTTCAACACCGTCTTCCACGTTAATGCCGGTCGGATTACTTTGAGTTGGTGTGATAGCACCGTTATTGAAATTTCTCTTAATTTTCGTTATACAGTGCTCGGCTGGCAATAGCCGTTTTCTTAATAAGCCTTGCAATACAGATCTCACAGTGGGTCTGTGCACCAGTTGTAGCAAAAACAAGTGCGACTATCAATAGATAGAATGATCATATAGTAAGGGAGACAACAAAGAGTGATTAAATGCTTACACAACAACAAGCAGTCACAGTGATTTGTATCATATTTCTTCCTGCCTGACAAACTTCTTTCAAATAGAGTGGTTTGTGCGATGTTTTATTCTCTCCTCTGTCAATAACGAGTGGCGTGGCGTTGACAGACACTTGAACAGATGCCGGCCAATTGGTGTTCATCTGCCTGTCTTCGTGATGAAAGCATTTGAGTTGTAACTCTAAGTCGGAGCGCCACATGAGCGTGTCGTGAACCGATGGTTTCAAGTGGAAGACGTGATTACTAACTGCTAAATTATGCTCCAATCGAAACGGTGCCAAAATTATTCCATCTCGAACTGGAAACGTGAGCCTCAACTCGTCGTCTCCTAAATGACATTAGAAATTAAATTTTATGAGTCTAATGCGAGTGCTATCGATTGAATTATATTGAATTAGATTGAATTAGGCGTACTGTGAGTGGGCAAACGTGGCTTTATGTCTGAAAATGATGGCTTTATGTCAGTGTTGGGCGATAAGTACGGCGGCATATTTGATGCTGGAGTCAGTGGTGGCGTGGGATTGCCCGGTATCGGAGAGTGCTGGTAGTTATTCATTCCCCTATGAAAGTTGTTTGCATGTGAATACTGGGAATTGCCATAGTTTTGTTCGTATTGCGGTTGTGAAGGATGTACGCCATGCGACGGAGGCATTGTATTGTTCATCGCTGTCTGTCCGTAATACTGATGCGGTACGGATGCGTACTGTGGAGTCTGTGCTCTCATGTTCGCCTTCATCGAGTGCTGAACTTGGTTTGGATAGCCTGCAGAATTTGGCATTGCCTGCACTTGCATAGCGGGGTTATACTGCTGTTGCATCGTTTGCATGCTTGGTTTGCTGTATTGCATTCCTTGGTTTGGAGTATACTGTTTAATTAAATATAGTTACGTGTAATTAGATTTAGCATTAACATAGCACTACTCGTTAGTCACATGTCTTACTTGATTCGAATTATAGTGCGATACCGATACGGGTGACTGAGATACAGAACCATATGATTGCATAACTGGTCCGGTATTGTAGTGTTGAACACCTGGATTAGTATACTGTCTTTTTTGAGATAGATATTGTTGCGGATTCGTATATGGAGCTGGTCTGGTACGCGGCGCTCCCGTCGCCATCACTGGCCCGGAATACATAGAACCACTTTGAGTCGGGGTCATGCCTGGCATGGCTTGCATCGCATTCTTGTTCATCGACATCGACGACATCGATGTCATGCCTCCATTCATTGCCATTGATTGTGTCATTCCGTTTGTGCTGCTCATCATTCCTTGATTATGCATTTGGTTCGACATTGAATTCATGTGACCAACCATTTGGCCGTTCATCGGTCCGTTCATCGGACCATTCATAGCACTACTCATCGGGCCATTCATAGCACTATTCATCGGGCCATTCATAGGACCATTCATTTGGCCACTTATTGGGCCATTCATCGGTCCATTTATTGGACCATTCATGGGACCACTCATTTGGCCATTCAATGAACCATTAATCGGGCCATTCATGGCCGATGGCGGACAGGCCGACATCCTCTGATTGGGCACATTTGGACCGTAACCGGACTGATAGCCCTGTCCGTGCATACTTTGCATCTGTGTTTGCAATGCAATTGAATGGCATTAGCAATGATAATGAGCCGGAAGTCAGCGATTGCTCACCTGTCCATATTGCGGATTCATTAGCACTTCCTGCTGCTGTCTCTCTTGCATCGCCACCACACTGGCGGTGGCCGTCGCGGTAGCAGTCGCTGCCGCCACCAACGCTGCTGTGCTCAGCGCTGACGGCCCGCTCTGATAATCACCATTAGAAGACGGTGTCGATGAGGGCATAGCGCTGCCCATTCCTGCCGACATAGCAGTAGCGGTTGCCTGAGGACCATACCTATGAAAGTGGTCAGAGGGTGATGACGCCTGTTGTTTCCTCTTGCGTCTGTTAAGGGTCAGTGATAATAAGTTATGAGCACAATCTCGCCAATACCTTACAATTGACAAAACGAGTTTTGAACGCTTTCAACGTACGAGTTGGGAAAATATTGAATGGTATTGAATGGTAAGTTTGAAAAAAGTTCAAACCTGAACACAATAACTTGTTATTTGGTAAATGCAGTAAAGTATAACGCGGTTTATCTCAAATCTGTAAACATCTCCACTATTTAAAAGGCTCTCTCAATAATAAAGGGAGCAATTTTGCGCTTATTATTTGTGTTTCAGTTATACAAAACCATTCGACACTAATAACTATTATTGCGAGTATTACTCTCTAACTTTAAAATCAATATATAAAGCATGTGAACGATTGATTAGCGTTACAAATTTGCTATCAAATTCTGACTTAATCTGATTAGAGTAACAATTGTTTCTCAATTATTACTGACTCCTAAGGCAATGAAAATTCATTCAAAATAAGTCGAATGAGGCAAAAATTGAGTTAAATCTGGATTTTGTCGCTTATCGTTGACTTATCGCTCACTTATCTCGAGTAAGAGTTATGCTCAAAGTAGTACAATAAATATAATTACGTAAAGCAATGATAACAATTGACATAAATGATAGCATACCCTGCATAGCCTGGTCCGGGTTGTCGGGGAGTCATCGATTGAGTCTGGTATGACTTCTGCTGCGGCAGAGACGCAGACGGACAGGAGTAGCCGTCGTGACCGCTTTGACCGCCATAAGCAACACCAGCCACAGACGAGGCGCCATTAGTTGGCGGACCATTAGCTGAGCCATAATTATGCGGCATTGGACCACTTTGGGCACTCGTCTTCACACCCCAGACAGTGGTTACCACCGATAATTGCTGTTGGGGTCCACCGCCCTGAGGATGCGTAGGACATTGGCCTCCCTGTTGGGGTTGCGATTGCCATCCCATGGCGGGCATACTCGACTCATTGTAACACGAATATCTGTTACAACAACAATTTGCAAACTTTACAACTCTCTTCATATTTATGTTAACTATATTCATGTTAAGTATCAATACATTGTTAGCGATATATTGTGTTGCCATCTATTCCCTGAGTGCGAGCGTAAGTCAGAAAAGTTTTTGCGATTATTAAACTTTTGAAAAATAAATGCGAGTCAAGAAGTTGACAATTGAAACGATAACACAAATTAGCAGTCAATATGACTTGTGTTAGCGTTGACTCGATTTGAATAGATATACGAAAGACACGCTTAGATATCTATTTGTTTATCATGCGTTGTAAATGTTTAGCATTTTATAGTGCAATACATGAATTAACTTAAGTCAATGAGAGGCGTTTGCGGAGAAGATTTGATAATAACGAGAAAGTGTATTATTATAATAAGTCTGATTGGAGACGAGAAAAGCGCTATTTAGTAGTTCGCATCGCACTGACATCGCATTCACTGGCGTTGTATTGCGTTGTTTAGCGTTGTTTTGCGCAAAGCAATGGCAGATCGAAATGCATTAAAGCAATCTGGCTGTGAGGCCATGAGTGCAGGTAATGCGCAGAGATGTGATCGTCGCAATCAATAAGGGACGGGTTGCACATAAAAAGCAAACCATGCGACGGCGATTTGACAACCAGTTTGGGCTACAATGCGATCGCTCGGCTTCAAACATTGCATCCAATGCGGCCATACATGCCATACTATGGCACAACAAAATCAATACTGAGAGTGCAGGCAAGAGTGAGGAGAGAGAGGAGAGAGCAGAGATGAGGCACGCGAGTGCGAGTTGTTGTGAGGGTGTGAGTGAGGCTAAAACTTGAGCAAAGTTAGAGTTAGGTAATCAGATATTACTGTATATATTAGAGGCACTAACAGTGACTGCATTCTTGTGCAGACCATTTATAAAATGAGCTCGTCTTTCGTTGAGCGCAATACTAAAGCCAATACTAATGGCAACGAGCAAAGCGAGCAAATATTATAGCAGTAGATTGAGTATTGTTGCCTCTATTTTATTATAGCGTAAAGTATTGCATACTCTACTGAAAAATTCAACATAAGTTAGGCTTACATAATAAAGTAATGAGGCATTACTGCTCCCCTCTCTCTACTCTAGTAATTGATCACAAGTATCGCATATAACTATATAGAATTATACATGTTTATCAAAACAATATTGTGAGCATTACATGACTTATATAAAGCAAATAAAAAATAGTTTGTGTCGTGTGCATGAATATGGTAGGAAATAGAGACATAACTTCACTAAAATGCCAATCTATTGATCAATAATTACACGATGAAAGCTCACTTGACGTCAGACAAGGGTTGATAATACGAGCAGAGAAAGAGAGGTATCGAAAGTATAAGAATATTGAACAAAACTGTTGTGTGTGTGTGTGTGTGTGTCTGAGCATAACAGCGTATATGCTTTCTTGACGTCATCGCAGTTGTGGGTTGGCTCGAGTGAGGGCAGAGAGTTGGGAGAGAGGAGAGAGACCGAGTGTGTGTGTGTGTGTGAGAGAGAGAGAGAGAGAGCACTTGAAGTCAACCTGTTATATTAGCGCATAGCAACCATGACTGCCATCACAACAACTATGACAAAGACAATATCGCATAACGTATAGCTTGTGCTAAAACTAAGCTAACAATTGACGCGCTTTTTATTCATTTTATAACAATATTAACATATATTTAACCAAATAAGCATTTAATTGAATAAAATAATTTTAAACAATAGAAGTTTCGCTTAAGTAAATGATGGCAAATAAATGATAGACTGACATGAAAGTGATAGCAATTGTGTAATAGACAGGAATGTCATCAATCGAGAAGTGCATGCAATCAAATAAATTAAAAACATGGAAATAAGTTAATTTAACCAAATTACAGGCTTGTTTATAATGTTTTGCCAACAAAATCAAATGAGAAAAAGCAAAGAACTTGTGGGGAAAATTGCAGTGCATTGCAGTGCGTCTACAAATGAATGCCAGAATCGAGCGAATCTGGAAGAATGAGTTTTGTGCGAAAATAATAGCAATGCGAGTGAATGTGAGTGCGCTTTAGAGTGAACGCAAACTTCAGCTCATTTATATACTGAAGCGAACTTTAGCGCAAAAGTCACTCCAAGAGTGCGTAACTTATGTGCTCTTCTTTGCATCAGCGAAAGTGCGGCTTAGTTTGGTGTGAATGTTACCTTATAAATGAAGAAAGATATTAGAGAAGAAAAAGAAGAAAAGAGGGAAAGAGGAAAGAAATGAAGACTGCAATACGTAGACTATATAGCCATATATAGCCATATATAGCGAGTCTAACTCGCAGCCAACTAACCATTTCAAACATTTTCAAACATTAAATATCGTGTTTGGCTCTCGAATTTTGCATTTTTATTTGATTTTATTGCTAAAGAGATTTTCATAGTCATTTATTTTCAATAAGTTTATTCATTAATTTATTTACATAACAAATAGAGACTTAATTGTTTATAAATGCTATCATTTCTATGATATTTATTTAAGTTAATAAAAATTAAAACTAAGGAATAGTTGAGAAGAAAAGGCACGATAGAGGGCACACAGAAACGCACATCAACTGATTATTGTAAATAATAAGTTATGCCGTACTTAAAATAATTGCATTGTTTAGATGTTATTTTTTGCTTTCTAATTGCTATTGCTTAACAAAAAACCGCTGTTTACGACTCATTTATAAATATGGAATATAACTAAATACTATTAATTATGTCAAATAAATTATAAATAAAATGTGCGCATAAATGGAGCTCAAATTAGAGCTCAGGCCCAAACTCATAATTATAAGTTTGATTCGCTAACAACGCCTTTATTACAAATTAATTTTATAAATAACAAATTTTACTTACATAAGTATAACTCTGATATTAAACTTAAAATGAGATGATTATGTATTTATAATTAGCGTGCGATTAATATAAACTAATGTAAACTAAAACCCTGGCAAAATTAAAATAATCCTTTAGGTATTAGTCGAAAAGCATACACGAACCCAAATTTGTTGCTTAATTTTATTAAAATAATAGCTCGAGAATCGGCTAATATTACATGACCATAGCATACCATACAATAAACCTTAAACCTTAAACCTTTATGCTAAAAGCTTAATAAAGCTAACAATCTAAGCTGACGTCTTTTGAACACAGCGATACATTTTCGGTTCATCAACTTTCCACTGAGGAATGTTCAGTGTTCAATGTCAAGCCCTAATTGCTGATCGTATTTTCACCGTTAGGTGTCAGTGAGGGCAAATGTTATGGGTCACCAAAATTGAATATGCGACCATCTATTTCAAGCCATAAATAAGCAAAAAAGTTTAATCTCTGTCTAAAAAGAAAATAAAATAAATAGCTTAACCCCCAGACAACGATTGTCTCTCTTTAAGCTTCTAATAAATATTTAATTAACTTATGGTTATTGTTTGAAAAACTTAATCCACAAAGAAAAGTAAACAAATTTGATATAATGTTGCATATATACTAAATATAATACGATTTTAATTCTAATAAAATATATTTATTTTTTGCTTATAAAATTCAATATCAATTTAATTTATTAAATTAATTTATATAAATTATTAAGAAATATTATATCTATGGTAAATAATCTGAGAAATAAATATATAGTGGGTTTGATTTCTAATTAATTGTTAAACTAAGTTTAATAATAACTTACTTGTTGTCTATGAAATCTATAACGATTTTCATCAATGTTTAATAATTTTCGTTCACTTCATTACAAATAAAATCGTTGAAAGATAAAGCGAAAATCTTTTATTGATCGCTAGTTTGTAATAATAAAATACTACGCATAATTATTTATATAAATGAATATTATGTATATTTAAGATTTAAATTATCAGCATTACAATTGTGGTAAAACATATTTTTTAATCTAACAAATCTATATTTCATATAAGTTTCTAATTCTAAAATATATACAGTACAGCATACACAGCATTAAATATTTAGATATGATTGGAAAGTTGTAACTTAGACACCGGCGACAGCGATAACATCATTAGAGCAGTTGTGCGCTATTGTCAAGTATGGTTAATCATCAATGAACGTATTTTAATTTTAAATGCAACTCAAAATAGAAGCGAATTTTTTCCTTAGCAAATCACCATTAAATATCGTGCTTTTAAGTGACGAAAATTATCTCAGTTTAAAAAGCATTACATGTCATATTAAAAATATTTTTTCTAGTGATAACAAGAAAAAAAATTCGACGGCAATACTTTCAATAAATAAAGCAAATCTAAATTAAAATTAGTAGCGAATAAAAAAATCAAAGTTCAATAAAATAATCAGGTATTGGATTAAAAGTAGGAAAAATACTGTATATTGTTTGTGTAATAGAGCGTAACGTCATTATATCTTCAGATATTTTCATATCCGCCTAACATTTATTTATTTATAGAATTATATAATAAATAGCACACAGCGTTATAGTTTTTATAAGTCTCGAAATGAAAATTAACTTATGTATTAGAAAGATCTAAGCGAAAATAATTATCAGGGGTTATTCACTATCTCAATATTTTAAGGGTTTCCTAAAATATTACATACTTGTATTAAATACTTACTATCAAAATTTAATTTTTGAATAAATTTTCAAATATATATTTAAATATAAATTTAAATATATTTTTAAAAACTAAACTAATACTACTAAGTTTTTCGAAGTAAAGCATTGAAATACTAAAATCCAGTTATTGAATGCGACCATAACTAAGGAAAATAATTAATGACATCCTACCGATTGTTTTCTATCGATTGGGTCATTCTTGAATTCAATATTTCTTATTTAAAAATATAAACGTCCTTATTTTAATGAAATATCTAATAAGATCTAAAATACATTTGATATTGAATAACAAATTAATGACAAATATGGGCCAAAACAAAAAAGTATAATATTGTCATAAATCAAATTGCTTTAATTACTCTAGCATTTTAAAACTAATCATTATTACAGAAAATAATACTATGATCAAAATTGGGTTTAGAAAAGTTATTGATATGCATATTCAAAATAAATTACATTTTAAAGATTATTTTATATACTTTATTTTTATTCTCTTCAAATTTTTTTGGACTGCATAATCTTAAATGTTTTTAAAATTTATATTTGAATCAAACATAAAATCATTTTATTGAAAAAATTCCTGTATAATAAAAAATTTGAAACTATTATCATTAAATATATGGAAAAAATAATATATCAAATTAATTTATAATCCCTTATTTTTATAATTTATAACATTCCGATAAAATATGTTATTTAAATTTTTTGCGAGGCGATGAAGTCCTCTGAAACAAGTTTGAGGGGTTTAAATTGTTTTTATAAGATCACTAAAACTATTCATTCTTTAATTAAATATTATTTGGATGTATATCATTAATATGCGCATTATAGTCAAATTATAAACTATTAAGTTATTTAATTATAAATTTAATATTCAATGTTAAAATAACAGTTAAGATTGTATACTCTGCCGAATACTTAAATTGTTGCGTACCTCAACTAATTAAATAGCTTTGTCAGTTAATAAAAATACAAAATTAGCTAAAAACGGTACAAAATAAAGAAAAGCATGATTATTTTAATTATGATGATTAAAATATTGAATATATTTTAATGTTAAGCGGAAAACCTTCAATCTTTAGATATGATCATAAAAATATATTCTTAAAAATTACAAGTATTGAATGGGATTCATTAAATTAAATGATTAACGAGTTTAGCTATAGTTCTGCAAAAAGTATTCTGTAATTATGGTATAAAGAGCTGAAATACAAAGATGAAAACTTAACCCCAAATTGACTTCAAACTGTTTCGATGATAGCTTTAGAGATTAGAGACAGATGGCACTCTCAAAATGCTAATGCTTTGCACTCATTAACCAGTTTAATAATAATAATAGTGTTGAATTTAATAATATTTCTTTTGACAATTTTCAAAAAAATAGCATATAATAAATTTTACAAGAATAGATTAAAGTAAAAATGTGCAAAAACTTTAAACTTTAGGAAAACCAATAGGTATGCAAAGTTTTGAAATAAGCCATTAACAAACTGGAAAATCAAGAATAGTAAATAATTAAATTTTCTGCATAATATGTTAATTTAAAGAAACAGATAACTCACTTAAAATAAATGTTTTCATGAGCATCTTAACAGGCTTTCAAATTACTCTTGTTTTTTAAAATATCTTTCCTTTCCTATGTTTCTGTCTGTCATTCAGTCAGTTTATTTCAATATACATTTGTCTGTAATTTATCTGTTTTAAAAATAAATAGATAAGAGAGAGTTCGGTTAATAACCGAATTTTACCACAGAATTGGTAGCATTATTACTAGAAAATAATCCTTTAAAATTAAATAATATAATTCAATATTAAAACTATCAGTGAAAATAATCATACATTTTAAGGATACATATATCAATAATTAAATATTATTTCGTATATTATTTACAATAATTTTTTCACCCAAATACGAGTAAACAACAGTTCGGCAAAATCAAACTTGTCCTCCGATTTTTGTTTGAGTCAAACTAATTCGCAAGCGTTAGTCAATATTTATCTCTTCTATTCTATCAAAAATTAAAATCAAGGAGAATTAACTATTAAGCATTAACTCCGCTGAAGGCCTAACTTAAGTTCTTAAGTTTATCAAAATAAAGCATTAGACCTAATTGTGAATATTTTATTTTGTTTCAAAGCATATGATATTCATTATGATATTCATTTGAAAGAGAAATAAAATTCGATAATGAGAAACGCATTGAAATTAGTGGCATACATGTATTGATTCGCTTATTGGTTACAGTTATACTCAATGCATGTGGCATTCATTGTTGTGCAGTTGTGAACACAAACACACACCAAAATGCTGTACCGGTAAGCATATGTAGCGATAAAGATCTGGGATTAGGAGCAAATTAAATAATGCGTATTCGGTAATTAGCAATATCTGTTCGATGGCATGGTATGTACAGCGCGAGCCTTTTGGCTTGAATTAGATCGAAGTTCATTACGTAGCGGTACATTATTTTGAGCTGAAAAAATAATTAAGCAAACCCCAAGTCGATCATAATTTTCTTTCCTGCATCGTTATAGTTACTAGATATGCAGTCGATCCGCTATATTGTACTTATTTAGTCTCCATTGAAAAGGAAACGTGACATTTGAAACATTATCGTTATGTTTAAATCAAGATTTTTAGCTTTTGATATCTGATATAACGGTCGCAAATCTGTGTTTTAAATAAGAAATCAAACAAACAATTATTTATATTTGTTGTAAGTAAAAGTATCTATTATGATATAAGCAGTTAATACTTCATCCAAATAAAAGTATATCATTTACATTCTTTTCCGTTTAACTTTGAACTTAAAGTTAAACTCTAAAGTCGATCTAAAAGTGAGTTTATAAATAATTCTTTAAATTGTTTGCTTCATTTGAGTTCAGTTTTTATAAGTTAAATTTGATTAACTTATAAAAAGTGTAAAAACTCAAAATAAATGTGAAAACTCGGAACTAAAGCTAAAGTTGTGGATAAGTCGACCCGAAACTCAATAAACTAGTTAAATGCAAACTCGAGCTTTTAGACAAAATATTGCGAGCGCAACAAAGCATATCTTTGAAAGAAAATGAGTTCTCAAGTTTGCAAAACTAGTTTTATTATTATACAATTTACTTAAATAATAGAAGTTTATTACTTTATGGTTATTTTTTCCTTGTATGTGTGTTAGCATTACGGATTCAAAACTCTCGAAAAACCCAAACCATAATTAAAAGCTCTATAATTAGACCGAAAACTGAGTACAATTTACTACAATAATAAATTATATGCCATATGCTACAATTATTTTCTAACAAAATCAAATTATTTGGTTTGATTGAGAAAACTCGTAGAATTAAATACAAATACAGAGCAATACTGTATTTACATAATTGTAAAAAATAAAATAATAATAAATAAAAAATAAACTCAAGTAAAATTAATTTAATATTTGTATTATTATAATAAATATAAACATCTATTTGTATTTACTTGCTTTAACTTATTATTGACAAATATAATTGTTAAGGAATTTCTTCATTCATAATTATTTATGGTTCTGAGACATACTAATAATTAATATTGATATTTATAGCTTAATTGCTATCTGATTTAATTGTACCTTAATTACAGAATACTCTTAATAAAACATTAAACAAATTAATGATTAATGATCAATAATGAAGCGTAGTATTACAGGCATTACAGGTAGTTAATAGTTAAAAAGACTATTATTAATAGCTAAACCACATAAGACAAGTCATAACTGCAAGTAATCTACTCTATTAGCTATATATTGTAAATTAAACTTTGATAAATGCATTCGAGGAAAAATTCACAACATTTAAAACAATTTTAATCATAAACAAAACTATTCAACAATTAAAAAACTCTTAAGTAAATACAAGGAATTAAATGCGTAATTTCATAATTTTTAAATAATAATTTATTTACTAACCGCCAAAAAGGTGTAAAAGGATAAATTGATGGCGTTTTTAATAAGTTAATGTTGTCAAACAAGATCGAACCGCGCCAACAATTCGTTTGAATTTTTAGATACGTTTTGCGTATCAATTATCGCAACAGACATCGAATGGCAAAAGTGTAGCGAAATTAGTTAAAGCTTACACTCTGTCAGTCTGTTAGTCTGTTAGCCATATGTGCGATTTTCCCCTCAAAGCCTCGGTAAGTAACGTCAAATCTAAGATCTTGCATCTAATCGTGACTAAATGAGCTAAAAATAACAACAATCAACAGCATTCAAGATTGTCTGTGTATCATGTTTTCTTCAAGTTTCTCTAAATTTATAGTTACGCCGTAACTATAATTCATCTGAGCTCGTATTGCCGAAAGCGTGACTAATTTATGGATTTAATTTTTAACAACTCTTCAGGTTCTAACATAATCAACTTGTGTTTAGCTTGTGTTTTAAACGTTTTCACACCTTATCAAAGTGATAGCTATTTATAAGAGTTATATTGGAGACCTGTTAAGATTATAATTGTATTAACTTATCAAATGATTGCGATAGTTTAATAAACAGACTGAAAACAATATGTTTTTTTCATTTAAAAAATAACATTACTTATACAATCAATGAAAATATAAAAAAATTTCCCAACAGAACAAAAAAATAATGTTAAGTGTTTTATTATTAAATAGTCTGTTATTTAGTCAATAATGTTTACGATTAAACGCTAACCCCTTATTAACTTAAGGGAAAACTTACAATAAGCTGTAATTCAACATTTACGGGACTCATGGCTCGAAAAAATTAGCACTTATATGGCAAAGAAAGCGCATCACAAAACCAAACGTTACGCTCAATTGAGTGACTTTACAACAAAACATAAATTCAAGTCGACTCGAAAGTGCAAATCAAATAAATGCTTAATTTTATACATGAAAGTGTTATTGACTCGAGCATACGTTTGATACTTTATAACATTCCAATATATTCATACCTTTTCATATGCACTTTTCTATTCACTGAGCAAAATGTGTGCTTAACTCGATTACCATATTTTAAAAAATATGAATAAGTTTTTGCCGAATAAGTTAGTATTGCCTTAAAAACACTTATGAGATAAAATAAACATTTTTTGAGTTTATTTATATTCAAATGTGAAAGATGTGAAACCGTTAAATATGAAATTTACAGATTGTCACAACTTCATCAATTTTCAATTTACCATATCATTAGTAACGCAAAGAGCAGTCAGAGGCGGATCGATAATGCCTGGCCTTACTCTCTGGTCCACTACCGCGCCAATCACTCGATCGATATTCAAAATTGTGTGTCAAACTAATAGTTATGAATATTTTGTGTGTTTATCCACTTGAGTTAACTTGTTTTCCGATGATTACCACGAAAAAAAAGTTAAAGTTCAGCGCAAATCAAATGTCAATCTTGTTTTATGCGCGTTATATAGAGATACTAAAAGATACTATACTTGTGTGAATTGCAAATGAGTAATGATTTCTAACAACCCATAAAAGTGCGCAAACAAAGACCAACGAGTAAATTAATTAAGACCACACGAAAAAAAAACATTTTTTCATTTAAAACAGAAATTTGTCAAAAATATTACTAGGGAATGGATTTTATACTTAAACTTTGACACCAAATAAGTTATTTATCATCTAAATTATTATATCATATCTTTTAAATTTAATAAATATTTAGCCCTTTTTCGTGATCTAAATAATTGTAAATATTATTTAAACTAATAGTGGCGTTAAATTCTTAAACATTTGTCGATATAAATTGCGATTAATTAATATTAAATGCAATTTTATTTCAGTCTAATTACAAATAGTATTACTGCATAACTTATAACTTAATTTCGTATTTATTTTCATAACTCCATACGTCATTCTTAATTAATTTGTTAAGATAACAATTTAGATAATATGTGAAACAAGTTGAGGAAAAACCACAGCCTTGAAAAATCTTTCCTAAGGTATTCGAGAATGATATTCTAGCTTGAAGTGCCAATATTGGGGAAAATGGTTAGAAGTATGCCACTCTTTGTGCTGCTGAGTGTCATTACTGTAGCAGTAATGAGCTTACCTATGCTTACCTATGCATTACCCGTGCATTAATGCGTTTTGATGCCATTTATTAATTAATATGTAATCAAATCAGTGGACAACTGAGTAGAATA
>JAQIYA010000260.1:0-24104 GCA_034699355.1 Microtritia minima | reverse complement strand
CTTTGTTCACGCATTAAATGAATTTTTATACACGAAATATATTTCTAATTAATATTATAAAATAAAGTTTTTGATAATAGATTTTAATAGAAAATAACTTTTAAAGTTAAACCTAAAATTATAATATCTTTCGATTTTTCAAACTTTACAAATTAAAAGTTATTAAATTAAATAAAATGTTAACGAAGTTCGTCGAAATGTATTCACAGCCGTTTAAAAATTTGCCCTATAAAATATATAATTGTGCTTTTGGTATTTAAAAGATAGATTAATATAAAAGTTTTAGCTAAATTATATGATCAAAACTTTTTTACCAAATGAGATATTTTTGTAAAATTTTTGCAAAAATCAATGTTGTTTTATTAATTTTTTTTGTAAAATTTATAAAAATAATTTGAGATATGAAAAATGAGATATCGAAATATTTAAAAAGGTCATAGAAAATTGTATATAAATCATGTAATCTCATAATGATCTGTATTTTAAAGCTAAAACTTTTATAAAAAACAGTTTTTAATAATAAAGGCACTATTATATGTTTTATTTTAAAAATAAATAAATTATATCATCATTTAAATTAAAATAGAAAATTTATTTAAAAACAAACTATTTTTCATATTTTATTAATTTATAAATTAATCGACTATAATTAAAATTATATTATTTGTATGAAATAATTAAAATTTATTTTATTAAAAAATTTAAAAGTTTATCAAATTATTCTTAAATTTTACAAAACGTAAATAATAAAAAAAAATGATACACAAAACACTAAATTTAATTTCAAAATTCATTAAATTCCTTACTATTTATGCTTTTAAATACTATATTTAACAAATATAGTTTTTATTGCTTTTAAAGTATGAAGTATATAAAAATCGCACGTCAATACATTTAATTCAAATATATAACACAAAAAATTATTATTACATTATTGTGTAAAAAATATAGTTAAAAGCTATGTAACTTTTAGTGTGCGTCTAAAATTGTGAATAAAAAATCAAATTAGGTTACATAAACAAAATTGTTTGTCAAAATTGTTTTATGAAAATTGTTTTGAGCGTAACGACGAGCGTAATTGAGTGTTTGGCGTACAATAACTTTATGCAAAAAATATGTCTACTACTTATAGTAATATTAACTTTATAGAATTTATTTTATTTCAAATCAATTTTTCAAAGTGTTTCTTAGTAGACAACATGTTGACTGCTATATTCTTATTGTCTTTAATAAGCTTCGCAAAATTTGAAGGTATACTCTCAACTTTTTTTATATTGAATAAAATATGATAATTTACTTTAATTATTGAAAAATTATTTGCTGTAATATTTATATGAATCATTTTATTAATCATTAAATAAATCTTTAGACTAAGAAATTTAAAATTTTATGTATCTCTGGGCAATAATGGCAATACTTTAGTAGAAATCATGACCAATAGCTCATGATTAAAATTTATGCTTATTCTAACGTACATAACTATTTAAATAATAATTAACGAGTAATAATAAATCTCAAAATTGATAGTAAGTAGCCATATAAACACTGTAACTTATTTTCATATCAACACAAATCATTTAAGTTATATAATAATAAGTTTTATAAAATTTTAAAATTAATTATTTATTAGTTTTAAATTTATTTTATAAACTTGTTTTAAACTAAACTTTGTTTTAATTCATTTTTAGCTCTTAATATGTATCGCAATTCAAATCAACAAAGACGGCCGAATTTGATACACGAAAACATTTACTGCGAAGATATTCCACACTTAAATATCGATGAAATGGCAAAAACGGCCGACAATACAATGCTTATATTTTTCGAGAAACATTTTGTCGCGATGTGTGATATCGTGGATGAAAATTATCCTCGAGTATTGAATATAATGCCGACCAGTTCTTTACTTCCAAATTTAGCGGATAATTACATCGATTCAGCATTTACTTATTTGAACAAAACGTATTTTATAAGTGTAATAAGTTTATATTAATTCTAAACTAAAAATCTTTTTATATAACATAACTTTTATTCATAAAACAAATATTCAACTTATTTATTTATTAATACTTCAAATAGAATGGAACAGATATGTGGACATATGACTCTAAAAGGCACGAGTTTGAAGGTCCAGAATTGAGAACCAAACAATTTCCAGCCCTTAAGGAGTCTTACAATATAGACTCAATTTTATGTCTGCAAAGAAGCGAACTAAACGCCCATATGATGATCTATCATAGTGGTATGTCGTTTAGTTAGGTTTTGTAATTAAAGTTATATCATTAAGATGTTATGATATGTTATTCATTTACTAAATAGTCAATGAACTATAATATATTTAAACAAATTAAATTTAGATAATATATTTAAGTACAAATTAATTATGATCTTTTGTTAGTCATATACAGACCTTAGTGTTTAGATGATTATTGTAGACTCAACTACTTTATGCATAAAGTAGAAATCAAAATGTAGATTTAATTAAATTTTCATTTAAAATTAAATATCTTACATTTTAATTAATTTAATAACTTTTAAAAAAATTTAATTAATAATGGTTGGAAGAGCACGAAATACAGTACTTAACATTTTGCGACCTACCGAGCGGGAGTGTGGTGGAAAAATATGGTCGCACCACCAAAACCGATGCCACCGAAGTGATCTGGTCTGCCGAAAACGATTACGAAGGAATCAGCGTTCACGACTATTTTTTCAGTCACTTTTACATCAAGAATTACATGGGAAATGTTGAGTAGATTTTTCTTTACTATTTCATTAGCTGTATCATTGTTTTTAAAAAATATTTACAAAACAAAATTGTTTTTGCAGTTACGCTACACCACATTAGAACAGCCTCTTCGCGACAATCAACTACTTCTCGGCTGTCCTCCTCAGCTGTGTCTAAATTTCAAAGTTGATGCCATTTTGAGCATACCTTTCGATATAACGTACGTGTTTCGCGGCAAATACTACTGGGAGTTCAACACAAAACAGTTTACGAGCGAAAAGTTTAGCGTGGATTACGCGCAGATCGTGACCGACAACTGGAAGGGATTGGATCGAAATTTGGACACAGCGTTCAGCGACGATAACTGGATTTACATTTTTAAGGTTAGATAAGCGAGTATTTCAAAATTTTCGGTAATAAATTGTGAATCTCTCAGAACGACACGGTATACAAGTACGACTTGTACGCCAACTTCTCCACTACACGGCCGGTCGTGAGTAAGATTACGCACGAGTTTCCCGGTATTCAGAACAAAATAGATGCCGTTTGGCTCAACAGATCCAGCGGTCAAATATATTTCTTTAAAGGTATGCCATAACACTCTCTTAACTTGATTTTAAACTGTTTTTCTATTAAAATAAATATTCAGGAGATCGCGGCTATATTTACCGAGTCAGTGATAGGAGAGTTGTGCAAACTTTTTCCATACACTTTCAATTTTCGAATAACGCTAAAATTGATACAATTTTCGACAATAATGGCAAATTGTACATCATTTACAATGACTACTTTTACGTGACTGATATCGGTTCACTGTTTGATCGCAAACTGCAGCCAAACCTATGTCAGGCGCTGTTCTTCTCGTGCGCCACTAATTACGACTATAGTCAGACGCGTTACAATAGTTATTATGAGTTCGAGAAATCAATGGATAAATTCCTTACCATAAGTATTGTTTTCGCTTTGGACATCGAGATACCAACGACTGCGACGATTACAACAAATAATTTTATAACTATCAGAACAACACCAAAAGTTTTGCCAACAACAGTAAAGACAACAGATAAAACAAAGACAGCAGAGAAGTCAGAGAAATCACCAAAAATAGATATAGCGGAAAATATAATACCCAATCGATTAACCAAAGAGGAAGTCAAAAAATTCAATTCGAGTCTTCACGAATTAATAATTCCGCGACAGAAAGTGCCCGAATATGTGGTCGTTCTCCTGTTCGCCGTCATTACAGTCATTGTTATTACTAGTTTTATTGCCGCCGTTGTTATATTCCGACAGAACAGGATTATTAAGAAATAGTAAATCAAAATTTTATTATTCATTTAAGCGAAAACAGGAGTGGCCAACGTGTCGATTGCGATCTGCCTGTAAATTGCGATCGCATTTTTGGTGGATCTCAAAGCTAATTGATCTAAAATTGAAATTTGATTTTTAAAATTCTTTTTAATCGTTATACTAAAATTAATCTTATCATTCTGTCAAACATTTTAGAGATCTTTTAGCAAAGATCGTTGGCCACCTGACATCAGTTTGTCTCATTATAATAGCTCCGAAAATTGCATTGAACTGATCTTTAAAGAAATTTATTCAATTATTGATGACAACTAAAACCAGAACACTGTAAATCATTAATTATGTATTTGATTTTACATTTAAAATATTTGTTTATTAGTAAATTAGATTAATTAATATTAAAGTTTTATTTTAAAGGTTTTATTTTGTTTTAAAGGTAAAAATAGATTACTTGCAGGAAAACAATAAATTATAGAAAATTTATCTTTGGTTAACAGAAATTTTAGTTTAAAATCATATGAAATTATATTAAACAATTTTGATAATATTTTGAGCTTAAAATAAAATATAAAATTAAAATAATAATAATATATACATACATGCGTTTATTTAATTCGATTGTAAAACTATTAACTTATTATTTTATATAATTAATTGCAATTTATATTTTTTGGGGCTTTTATGCTGAGACTTACTGAGCCATTAATTCTGTTTTTACATGTTAATTTTTATAGGTATTAATTTAATAAACAGTTGTTTTAAATAATTAAAATATCTATAAATATAATTTATTAACAGTAGGCTTTTTAAATTTGCTAAATTTTTTAAGACATTCTATATATATTTATATAATAGTATATTTTGTATATATCAATACAAATATATGCGCGAAAAATATTAATTTACTATATACTTTTAAATAGCCGAGAAAATGCAAGATTTGCTGCTAGGATTGCGGAGAGAAGTGCATTTAATTTTAAAAGTACTGGCTTAAGCCGTGTATAGATTGTCTATGTTTTTTTATCAACCATTTTATAAGTAATTATAAGCTTCAATTAATAAATTTTAAAAAAATATAATATTACTTGTATTTAAATTATATTTCATTTTGCATATTAAAATTTATATTTCAATTTTAAAATCATTGATTTAATTACTATTTAACCATCCATTTTATCATGGCTTCGCTACTTTAACAAATTTTTTCTTATAAAATATAATTTCAACCAATCTCTCTCTCTCTCTCTCTCTCTCTCTCTCTCTCTCTCTCTCTTTCCATCCCTCCCTCTTTTCTAACTTAATTTAACCTTAAGTTAATTAATAAATAACAACTTTTTACAAAAATAACTGCTTTTTAAAGATTTTTAATGTCTTTTATAAAGCTTTATATTGTTCAAATAAGTTTAAATATGCTTATAAATAAATAACAAAAAATATAACACTGAAGAAAGATTTACTTTATGTCAATAAAATAATTTTTAACAAAAGAATGCTTTAATTTTATAAATTTATTTAATTTTAGTATAAAAAATTTATCAAATCAAAATTTATAATATTTTGTGCCTTTACAATAAAAGCATATAAAGCATATTCTTTAGTGATTATAAAACACTAAAGAATTGGTCAGTGTTAGTGTTAAGTCGTGAGTTTTTAATTTTCACAAATTTAATCAATTAAAAATGAATACTTGTTTTAATTAATAAATAATTGTAAAATTGTGACATAAAATGAGATTACATTTGAAATTATATGAGACCAATATATTTACACTTTTATTACTTTAATTTCTCAATATATGTTTTAAAAAATAGTAAAATTAAGAAAACATGTTTAAACGAATTTGTAATCACTGAATATGAAAATCATTGTGGTTTTGACGAATTATATAATTATATAAAGTAAAGTCATTATAATAGTTAAACAAACTAGTGTTATGACAAATATTAAAGCATTGATATAAAGTCTTGTATTATCATTATCATTATCTTCTGTCTCTCGTAAAGTATCGCAAACAAGCCATTCATTTAATTTGATATTTTTAAATTGATTCACACTTAGAGAGGTTTTCCCATATTTTAACCTATGACTGATTTGATCAGTAAATAAAAACGTATAGTTTTTATAATCGGATTTAAGTTTCTTCAGATTAGATAAGTATATATTATCAGAGCAATGAGTTGATTGAGTATAATCTGCATTCGCTATTTGAACCATTTTCTGACACCACTGCAGACACCGCTTACGACTAATTGCGAACTTTAGAATTCCATCTGTCAAGTCGAACACATGTAAAGCCGAATTATCTGAACATTGATGCACATAAGCCTGATTTGAATTATCAACAACTATGATCCACAGATTATTATCCACTATAAAGCCTCGCAATAAGACAGCGTCGGAGTATTCGTTCATCAAATTAATATCGATTTCTTTCGATTCAATGATCTGATTCGATCTCAAATCAATTTTCCAATACATCCATTTTCTATTTTTCTGTATAGAATTTAATATAATTTAGTTAATAATAATTAAGTAAAAAAATCTTTTAATATAAAAACTGCATCGAATTTTATACAGCATGTGGTTTATTTAAATAATTAAATCATATTTAGTAATCTCTATAATTAATTAAAATAATATTATGTTTGTGAGTAAGTTTTTAATTGTATATTTTCTTTTAAATTAAATATTAATTTTTGTCAAAAAATTTTAATTGTTGAAAAAATGAGAGAGAAATAGAGTGAATCTTGAGAAATCTTGCGTGAATTAATCTCTATTATTAATAGAGATAAAGGGTATTGTGTGTCATCAATAATTTTTTTAATTGTTGAATTAATTGTTGTACAAATTTTCAATATTTTTATAATTTAAATAAAAGTTAGAGATTGTTAAAAATTAATTGTTAAAAAAATTTAAAATGTTAATTTATAGAAAAGATATACAAAGAGCGAAGAAAGAGAGAGAGAGAGAGCGAGAGAGAGCGAGAGAGAGAGAGCGAGAGAGAGCGAGAGAGAGAGATAATTAAAATTTTTAAAAATTAAGTTTTAGTTGCTAAGCCACGGGCAAAAGGCTAGCGAATTTAATAAATATTTTTTTAAATTTTTTATTAAAAAAATTTAATTACGTTTGATTTATTTTGATTAGCAAAAAAATTTTATATAAAAAAGGTTAAACAAAATAATTGGCGAATATTAGAATTACCTGAAAGAGTACCAAATATTCAGAATCGCTATTCTCATAGTAAAATGATCCGTCAATTGTTTTCGTAAAATTGATTTCGGGAGAAACCGACTTCAAATCAACAAAATCGGACTCAATTTGAGTT
Source organism: Microtritia minima (assembly GCA_034699355.1). NCBI lineage: Eukaryota > Metazoa > Arthropoda > Arachnida > Sarcoptiformes > Euphthiracaridae > Microtritia > Microtritia minima. The sequence goes on along the minus strand of JAQIYA010000260.1, from coordinate 16,743 downwards.
GGTTTTCCTTGAATGACTCCGTTGGTGTCGTTGACAACCACTTTAAAAACCAATTCATCGGTAAACATGTAAACCGTGTTATTGCTAATGAACGCCACTCTTACGTCTTCTTCCCTTATCTCATTCAAGTAATCGTTGCACGTTTTGTGACCGTTCGCCTGTTGTCCAATCAATTGCTATTATTATTAATTTTAGTAATTAACATATTAAATGTTACCTCTTTAATGAAATTTAGAAATAAAATCAATATAAGTATTGAGCTGATCCTTAAACAATTAACAATAAATAATGACATTATAAATTAATACATATAATTAAGTTAATACTTATAAAACAAAATAAAAATAACATTAGTTGTGTGACCTCTCATAACTGATCAGTAAGTAATATATGGTCCATTAAGCAATCCTGTATTGCACGCGGGCTTTAATCTTGCATTTTTAATGATGCGATTGCAATATACTATTGCAATTGATTTTACTTATGAAGAGCAACACTTTTATAGCTAAATAAAAAAAATTCATTTAAGCTTATTTCTTGCTATAGACTTTGTCAATAGTTAGCTTATGAATTTGAGATGTTTGTCTGTTCAAGCTGTCTAACAAGAGATAATAGTTAATATGTTTTAGGCTCTTTTGTATAGTTTGCTTATATCTAAACTATTGCTGAAATGTATTTTTAAACAATTTTATTTCAAATATTGTTTGCATAAATTACAAAAATAAAAAGTTAAAATTGATATAAAGCTAATATTACCAACAAAACACATAAAGCGCGTACGAAGTGAGCGCTTATATAACATATGTATTAATATTAAAATTATTAATATTAGTTTAACTTAATTCTAACTTAATTTTATATAATAAGATCATAATAAAAAAAATGTTAAGATAAGCTCATTTATAAGCTCATTCTTGTTTTATTTACTATAGACAAAAGTAAAACTTTCAAATTCATTTAAAATAAGTTTCAATTGTCTATTTGCTTAGCATTTAGTGTAAATTATTGTTTATTTGATTTTTAAATCTTCTGTACAAACATTTTGTTGTGAACTTTGTTTATTGTTAACATGTTTGATCACATTTGTGACAGTTAGGACTGCATACTATGCAACGCGTAATGCTATGCATAATCAATGATTATTGTAATCATTTTCAAAAATGAAACGAAATACTCATCTCTGTATAATTTTATCACTATTGTCTTAATTGTATAAAAGTTTGACTTATAAATTGAATTAAATTTTAAAAATAATTATCTGCTTAGTGGCTCAATGTTCAGCAAATGTTAAACAATTAATATTATTTGTTCATTAAAAAGTTTGTGAGATTAACTCTTGATTTGACGAAATGTTTGCAGTCGCGGCTGTTTAAAGTGACGCCACGCCACGTAAGCGCCGGCACTCACAATGCCTGCCACCCCAATGAACGCCACGCCTATACCAGTAAAGGCGAGAACAGTGCCGGGTATGACCACCATCGCGGTAACGGCGCCGCTCAGTGCGCCCGCACTCAAAAACGCGCCGCCAATCGTCACTTTGGTTTCTTTGCTAAACGTCTCGCTCACGCGCTGTTCCACAAATTTAACCGCTTTGCTCTCGAAATGGTGGCGAAAGTTAACGCCGAACTCGTTTCCGGTGAGACTGTCGTTGTGGTACAACTTCCTTAATTGGCCACTGAAGTGCTCGTTGTGCAGCGCTATCCACTTATTGCTGTTGATGTCGAAAAAGTTTCGCCGCGCGAACTCCTCTGCCAAACGCTTATTATGAGTGGCCAGCAGTTCTCTAACATAGCAGGCATTAGTTCGGGAGCTCTCGAAACACGTGCCGGCCTTCTCTTTGATGATCTCCGCGAATCGGGTCTCGAAATTGTCGCCTGTGTTGGCGCAGTTGTCCTTATAATAGGCGAACGAAGTTTTCAGAAATATTCGATGCATCAGAACTGCTTCTCTGCTGACCAATAAGCTCACCGAGTCTTCGGCTTTCTTCAGGTAGTTGTTCATCGCCTGTTTGTACATAAACCAGGCGGTGTTGAAAGCGGTGGCGTTTTGCGCGAAACCGTTGACGTTGAGCGCGATGTACTCGTTCAGCATTACAAAGTAGTTCTTCACTCCCACTCCACCGTTGAGCGACTTCTGTCGAAACTCGCTCAACACGTAGTTCTTCTCGATATCCGTCATGCTTTTCAGTTTAGCCAACTCGGCCTCGAAGTTGGCAAACTTGAAGTCGCTTATGAAGGCGTGGTAGCGGTCGTTGACGCGCGTCTGCCACACGCCGAAGAAGCGCTCGCAGAGGTCCAGGTTTGTGATCTCGGAGTGCGCGGTGTGCAGCGAAATGATTTCGGCGAACTGTTCGCTTTCGATTTTCACGAAATAGTAGCGCAAAAAGTTGACAAACTCTGCTCCGTTCACCAACGACTCGCCAATTCGCTTATATGTCGGATCTTTTTCGCTCATTATCTTCGACGAAAATTTCGACACATATTTGACAAACTTGTGGCCGAAGTCGTCCAGAGTTAGATGAATGGCCCGATTTTTGGCCTTATGGTCCGGTTCTGGCATTAGAAAACATTGAACACAATCGACAGACTCTTCGATCAAGTTTTTCTTCACAGTAGATTTGATATTTTTATAGTAATTGTCGCCGCCGTCCCAACCGAACTGATACTCTAAATCGTAGGTCCAGTCGCGCATCAATAATGTCAGCGTTTGAAATGCTTTCGGTTTTTCGCTTTTGATGAGAGTTTTGGCTGAAGACAAGTACGTTATTAAGAGTTGTTCGTCGCTCTTATTCATAATCTTATCGACGTTATAGATCAGATTAGAGGCCATTAGCGATCCCAACACAAAGATTTTCTGATCGTTAAAGCCGTTAATGTCGTCCATGTCTGTGCCGTAAACGCCCTGACAGTCCACGATAAAGACGGCAACTTTTTCCCCGTTATTGTCATACACGAGCGGCTCTCTTGTGATCCAAATGCCATTCGTGTGCGTCTCAGTCGAGATGTTGGTCGAGAATAGGTTTAGCAGTACATTCTTTTTCACTTTTACACTATTTTGTTTGGGGTTAGAATTTAAGTTTGGGTTTGTCTCGTACTCATCGAAATAATGTTTGGAGAGTTTGCACGTTTGTAAGAGTAGATTACAGAGCGTTGATTTTCCTTTGCGCGGAAGACCGCAAAACACAATAACTTTAAGACGATTGTACTCTTCGTTGCTGTGGATGAATATGTTGTCAATAGCTTTCCAATCGGCCACTATTTTACCATTTGATATATAAAATATTTGCGTTGCCATTCGAATTACTTTTAGCTTTTCATATTTCGCAAAAATATACCTAAAGTGAGTATTTTTTAAAATATGATAAGCTATAAAGTTATAAATTTTTTATTATCAATTTAATTTGACTTCTTAAAGACTTGAAAAAGTTTCATGTCTTATGACATTTATAATTTAATTTAATTCTTTAGTTTAAGTCTTTACTGAAAAATTGATTTTTTGAAATATAGGAATAGCTTTTATTTTAATAAAAGTTAAATTTTGCGTTTTAAAGATTGACTAATAACGAATGAATATTCTTTAAATACATTATTCAAAATTTTTGTACGTTAATTTTTCGACAATTTATGAATTTATAATATTTTCGACTAAAGTCTTTCATAAATAATTTTTATAATTCATTAAAGAATTACTTAATAATTGATATTTTAATGGTTTAATTTAACAAAATATTTATTTTTATAATTTAAATTCATACTTACCTTAAATGACAGTAGTATTTTATTTTGCAATTCTTTTGTTTGCAAAATTTGTGAGACGTTTCGAGAGTGCAATACTCACTCTCGTCATCAGTAATACAAACGATGAAATGTAAATATGAGCTTAAATATAAATATTAAAATTAACAGTTTGGCGATAAAAATAAAAGATGACTAAATCATTATCTGTAACAATTAATTAGTTATTAATTATAAAAATATTATACTCGCATTTAGATGGAAAATTTATTATAAATTGAAATATATTAAATTTTTAATTATTTTAAACGATTAATTATTTAATGTGTATTTTGAATTATATAACATAACACAACAAATAACAATTAATTAAAATTTTGGTTTAACACTACAGGAATACATAATATAATAGATCATATCTTGCAATTATTTTTTAAAAATTCATATTTTCATAAAAATATACAATTTTAACAGTTAAACTACAAAGTTATTATATTATTAAATAAAACTTAAATTAGAAAATAAAAATTGATTACCAAAATTAAATCATCCTAAATATCGCATTCGCATAAGTTTTTCTATAAGTTAAACTTATTATATTCCGTATCCCATTAGTAGTGACACCCAAACTTAAAGAACAGTCAGATTTTTCTGTCGCTAATTTAGATAACAATATTATATATAAATTTCTATTTCTGTTAGTAATAATTTAATTTATATTTCTAAATAAATTTGGTCTAAAACATTGCGCGAATAATTTATCGAAATTTGGTTATTTTATTTATTTACCGCAACACAAAGAAATTTATGTTTCTGTCCTAAGTTTGCATTCGAGTCTAGAAATATGAATTCTTATTCCTTTATTATATCATTAGCAACAGTATTGTAGAAGTAAATTATGATAAGATAGAGTCATAATAATAGTCATAAGATTCATGTCAAAATAGTTTGACTCATTAATGCTGCGATTAGTTTCAATTGATTAAAGTTATGTCAAACTACAAATAGACACAAAAGAATATTCATTGTTATTTAGAGTAACATTCCTGAGAATAATATAAACAAAAAAGTAATAAAATTTTACTAATATTTAGTCTATGTTTGCGAGAAAGAAATACTAATTATTTACAGTTAAGATATTTTTAAATTAGTTTAGTTAATAATAATATAATGCGTATTTATTCTATTTTTTATATTTATCTATTATTATGATAATTTTATGATTATTTTAAAAATATTCACATACATCAAAGCTTATATAATGCATATCTTAATAATAAAACATTAATGTAAGTGAATGTACTCTTTTTTAGTACGTGTATACTGTATTTATTAATTCCAAACTAAAGGTACAAATTCCAGTACAATGTAAATGAAATAAATGCTAAGAAATACGCGAAAAAAATAAAAGATGATTGTAGTTTTTTATATATATTTTTTCTGTGATCATAGAAGTATAATATGAACCAACAACAACTAATTTACTTAAATCTAACGAAATTTGTTAAAATAATAAAAAGTTATATCATACAAGAGGTATAATTTATTCAATATGAATAAATTTAATATTTTATAAATTTTATGCGCATATTTTACCTAAAATTAAGAATTTTATTGTACTGTGATTTTAAAATATATAATAAATTTTATAAATCATAATATAATTGTATTAATTTATTGTGAATGCAAAAAAATAATTACAATATTAATGATGTCTAAAAATATGACACTAATTTTAATTTTTCTGTAACATATTATAAATCTAAATTTTTGATATTGAATTCAAATAAATTAAAGTGTATGTGATAGTTTCAAAAACCTTTTTTTGTTTATTTTAAAATTGTATTTTTTTAAAGAATTAGATTTATTATTATTAAATTATTATAATAATTTAGCACAAGAAATCATTTAAAATCATTTTAATTTTAATTAATAATTTCTTTGACCATGGATTCAGATTTTATTTTATTTGATAAAGACTTTTCCAATAATATCCAGATTTAAAATAGTTAAGTCCGTAGAGAAGAGATATGGAAGTTTGCCACGCTTTCACTGATAGTATCGTCAAATCTCAAACAACTGTATTTATGGCAATCCAAATTTGGCTGTAGACTAACAATTAGTTTATAATTTTTCTGTTTGTATGATTTTATTTATAGAACAAGTTTATATTTAAGAACTTTTATCCAAAAAAAAAATTGATACTATGATCTCATGATTAGTTAAAAATGCACGCTTTGTAAAAATAATTAATTAACTTCAAATATATAATGGAAAACTTTATTGAATCGTAAAGTACACAAGAATTGAGTGAGTTGTTTCAATTTTAATAAATGCTTGTTTTTATAAGAGATTCTTAAACTATACTCAAACTTAGAAAATAAAAATTAATGGCTTTCTTTTGGCTGACTTGAGTTTAAGTTATTAACTGACAAGTTTGTTGGTTTAGGATTTTTTATGTAAACAGCATTTAGAAAAATTTTCTAAATAAATATAAGTGATTAATGGCTAATTTGGTGTTTGACAGTTAGTGAAAGAAATAACTTAAATTTTACAATATAATCACGTAATATATTAAGATTCTAGAAAGTAATCAAAATATGGTCAAACCTTATTTAAAATTATGTATAACAAAAATCTCTACGGAAAGTGATGGTATGAATTGAACTAAACATAAAAATTAAAATCATAATAATAATAAACTGTTTAGAATATGTGCAAATCAAATGAATAATACAGCAAATAATTTTTCTTTAATGAAAATTTATTGGTTTTAAAATTAAATTTAAAAAAATTAATATCAAAATAAAACATTTGTTGTTTATGATTAAATTTAATTTAATCAAATTTGATTACTTATTTAATTTGTATTTTTAGAAAGTTTTAAACATGAATGTAGATCTTTTCGTAAACGATTAAATATAAAACGGTATAAATAATAATTTAAAATTTGAAAAATCAGGAAGAACTTTCTAATTATATAATTCACGTGTCACCCCTCCCCACCCCTGCCCGAGAGGCAAGTGATACAAAAATTTTATGTCAAAAGTTTTATTTGTGTCTCTAATACGGCGATTGTTCTCCAAAATAGAAAGCCAGGGTTTCAGGAGCTTCTAATGCGCCCAAACATTGAAAGCATTTGCCAAAGAGGATGAAGAGCACGAAAATGATGCTCTGCGAGATGTGCGAGATGTGGGTCCCGTTAACATCACATTCGTCATCGACAACCCTTGCATTTTGGCAGTCATTCAAGAGGCGCCAACTTCTCTCTTTTTAATTTTTCTGCTCACTTAATATTCAATTGCCAAAACAACTTTAAACATACTTAGACGGAAAGAGTAGACACTTGTGAGGAAAAAATATTTGTGTTTAATTAAGTAAAAAAGTGACAGAAGAGGGAGAGAAAAATGATATCGAAAGGTGATCTGATAGCCTGTTCGACTCCGTTTGTGTTCGCGTTGTGCGCCCAAGAGAGACAGAAACGATGCGAACAGTGTTTTCGGATTCTGTAAGTACTCTCTGTTACCTATCGTTATTTTTCAAATCAGTCTATCTATTCTTATATTGGCTGTAGAGTTGTTTATTTTAGAGGTTAACACAATAACACATATTGACAGCACTATATTAGCCAATTATAATCATATTTCGTTTGTTAACATTTTTTTTGCATATTTTACAATTAATATTTAAAAAATTCATTTCAATATGAATTATACATAGTTTGACATACATTTGACACGATAGCAATTAATTTGACAGTTTAGGCTATTAAAGAAATATTTAATATTTCAAATAAATCAATATTATATACTTTAACATGAATAATGACATAATTTTAAACATACAGTATATATTTTTTTAAAATGTAAAATATGCGCTGAAGTAAAAATAAAGTTAGCAATAAATTTAATTTTATAGCTTATTATCATAATCGCATTATAAAATGTAATTTATAATATATTACAGGGAATCAAAAATACCGTGCTATAAGTGTCTTAATGTATCGTTTTGCAGTCGAAAATGTCAGGTAAATAATATATTAATTTATTAATATAGATAATATATTTAATTATATAATTATAGAATTTCAATTGTCTCATGAATAAACAGTAAAATATCTATTTTTTATTCATTTAAGCTGAATATTAATGATAAATTGTTAGCTTTAATTTATATTATGCATATAATTTTTAGAATATATATAGAAAATATGTATATTTATAGAATATATTAACATTTTATTTAATTCATAGTTTTTCATATTTATTTTCAATTTTATTTGAATCAATTTTAAAAATGAAATATAAATTAATATTGAATAAATTAAATTAAATATTTTATTTAATTTCACATTTAATTTAATTTTATTTATTCACATTAGAAAACAAATAATATGTTCAATAGACCATTATATAAAATTAAACTTTTAACTAATTTAATATGATTTCCATTTATCTAATATTTCTAAATCACTTATAAATGTTTTAAACAAAATCTTTATAATTTTAAATAAAAAGCGCAAATTTCTAATGAGAACTAAAAATAACTATTACAACGCGACAATAAAAAGTTAATGTAAGTAATATTGTCTTGCTATAAATTCAAGCACATTAATAAATATTTATTTTCTTTGAATTTTCTTTAATTTCTCAATATCTGATGTTTGAAGCACTTTGTAGTGCTGATTATAAATGGTCTTCTGATGAATAAAATGTTTAAGAATAGCATATAATGATGAAGAGAAAGCTCTTAAATATCGCAAGCTTTTAAAATGAACGAAATTACATAAATAAACAAAACTAATTTCGATTTGCAATATCAAGCTTTGTGACCAAATTAAGAATTGCATGTCTTAAGCATTAGAGTCATTTGATAATCGCTCCTAACGTTAAGGCATCTGGAATTTGAACATTTCATAATAAATATAAAAAAGTTTTAATACAAATTGCAGGCAAACAATTTAAAAATAAATTACCAAAATTAAAAAATATAATTTAAAGGCAAAATAATGAGTAACGAGATGTTTAAATTTGATTCATAATAATTAAATTTGAATAGAAAGACAGTCAAATGCAAGAAAACCATTCGAGCGAATGTGCAGTGTTGGCCACTCGACCGCTGTCAACCGTTGCCCGACTAATCGCTCGTGTGGTGACCAAAGTAAATCAAAAGCACTGCAATCCAGAGGAAATGATAGGCAACTATCGGCGCGATTGGGACTGCTTAATGGATCGTATGCTATATGTTAATATATAGCCTTATTTAGTGTATGCTCAGCAGACAATTCACTGTTAGATAAGCCATTCTTGTATTAAAAAACAGATAATGGTTTTCAAATAATTTAACTTTATATGCAAGTGTTCAACTGATTCGCATCGTTACAGACTATGACGATATAGTGCGCGACGTGACCGCTATGTACCAGTTCGACGCCGTATTCTCCGAATTGGAGTTAATTTTCGGCAATAGTCTTCCGGACATCAGAAAAATCATCAGAATTTACGGTAAAATACTCATCAACTCGTTCGCCGTTCAGGACGAGCTCATGCAACCGATCGGTCGCGCCGTTTATCTCGGGTTTGTCTCGAATCGCAACAAACATATTATTTGTTATAAACACAAATGTTTCGCTTTCGCGAAAGGCCGTCAATATTCGACCACTCGTGCGCTCCGTCGGCGGCCTACGTGTTCATCGGGACAACAATCTTCATCAAAGCGATCAAAGACATCCCCGGCAACGACATCCGCGACGCGCGCATCTCATACATCGACGAACTGGAGAGCACTGGCGAACGCTTGCGACAGCTGAGGGCGGCCTACTATTTCGAGTGCGACTGCGAACGATGCGTATGCTATTTCGGTCTATCATTTGCGCAATTCATAGCTATAATTATCCCGACCCTGGCTTTTCGCTCACTGCCGTCACTGCCGGTGGCAATGATTTTCTCTATTATCGCTATTTCTGTTTGCAGCGCGAAATTTCCCCGTTCGACACCGACGAACTCGAATGCCTGCGTCCGATTGTAGACAAGTTGGAAAAGTTTTTCGATACCGATTACTACAACCGCTTTGACTTAAGCCGACGAAATTCGGTGGCCATGACTGGCCTGTATAAGAGTGCGCTGAAAACTCGCAATCGGGACGAAAAATTGCGACTGATTAGTGAGGCGAGGAATGAAATGAAATCGCTGCGAAACGTGCTCGAGATCAGGATCGCCAGCATTGTGGCGCTGCACGACAAGGACCTCAATCTGTCGCTGAGAGTCGCCGACGCCTATCGCAACTACTACGGCAAGAGCCACCCGCGACTAGCGTTGCGGCTGTTGGTCACGGCCCGACTCTGCGACAAGCACTCTCCGACCCGCAAACGCCTGCTGTTCGAGGCCCGCAACATAGCATATCTGATCACTCCCTCGTACGCACAGTTCCAGAGTTTCACCAATAATATGGTGGTGAAGGAGGACCGCAGTCGCACTATATTCAAGTGTTCGCACATTTACAAGATATCCGACTCGCTGTCGAACTTGACTTTGCTGAGCATCATCGAGAACGAGCTGAACGACTGCCAAAAGTTGGCCAACAATATGGTGTACACTCGAAGCGAGCGAAGCAATACGTCGCCGCTGGCCGTCAGTAGTTATCATACGAACGCCACGAATACGAAACATTTCAAAAGCAGATCCACAAGCGATAGACTCAGATCTCGGTCGTGCACTAGAGATTACAGGAGACTTTGCGTTTAAATATTGAATATACAGAGCGTTTGCTTTTTTGGTGAATGTTAAGCATCTCTGCTATTACTGTGAAAGTGATTGTTATGTTTTACGAAATATTCTGTTTAACTTATTGATAGTTTATTTTCAAGTTAATAACAGTTTGATAGTTGGCAACACTTTTGCATGTTATAAATATACGCTGTTATTTCAGGGCGTCGTGTATAACAAAAATATTTCGAGTGCAGTCTAATTTTTACTGTATTAAAATGAATTATAACTCTCTATTCATATGTTATATTCAATGTTATAAAAATCTCTGACCTCAATATGTATCATCAAATTTTTAGCCAATTTTTAATAAGTCTGACATTAAGTGTGAGTAATATAAGCAATATTTATTAATAAATTATGTGATAATAAGTTAGAACAATGTTATTATTAATCAGTCTATTATTGTGCAACAAAATAAGCATTTGTTAATTAATACAATTTATATAAATTAGTGCATTAATAAATTAATAATAATTTTTAATATAAGAGAAATAATTAAAAATTTAGGAATAATAGCTATTGGATATGATGTCAATAATCAAATAATTAATTATTTAAAAATATATTGAATTATGAAATAATTGCCATCAATCCATAACATAATGCTTTAATTGCCAAATTTTGCTTTTATAAAGAAAGCAAATAACTTACAAAGCTTTAAATATACACCTTATATTTTTGCTGTGTTTATGCACATAAACATCAAAATTTAAGAAATTCCAAATTAGAGAAAAAAATATCAACAACTAAATAATTTTAAATGATAATTAAAAATTTAGAAGGAATTTCTCCTGAATTGATTTGGCAGAGCCTCAAGAGGCTCAAACAATTTAATTGGTTTACGATCGTCCTTATCGTCTTTATCTGTTGCCAACTGATGATACGAAGAAGCGCTGCCTAACAGTGCCGTTAACGCCGCTATCGTTCTCTGACACTCCCGCAGCCGAAACGAGTTCCAATTGATCTTCTCGACGACGCAGTCCAGACTGTACTGCGCACACCGCACCCCACCCAACAGGTCTGCCTGACCGGCGGCGTACTGCTCGAGCACATCCTTGATATCGTACGGTTTAGATGTTTTGAGAAATTTTCTAAGCGCCACAAAATACTTGACAATCATAATAAATCGGATGGCATTCTTGTGGCGTCGCGACAGAGCGGCAAAAGTGGTGATCGGCTGAAGAAAGGCGTTCCACGTTTTGCTCGTTTCGTTGTGTTGGGTGTTGCTGAGCCGCCACGCCAGCTGGATCAGCATGGTCGCCGGACCGGTCCGCTTGGTCACCAGACGACTCCGTTTCTGCTCGTCAACCTGTCCGTTATTTTAGATTTGATTCATTAGAAATTACATTTTAAATATCGAATAACATTTGTGTGGCGAAAATTTTATAAATGCTTAAAATTAAACGTATTTGTTTAGATAAAAATTTAAAATAAACATAAAATAAACAGTTCACACATACAATAATATAATGCCGGTAGGATTTTCATTCACTCATGTTTTATAGTAAAGTTTTAATGCTATGTAAGCGTTTGCTTCGTTCTGCTCTTTAAGTTTTGTAGATAAGCAAGTATTAGTTATAGAAATTTTTAAATTTAATATTAGATTAATTCTTTAACAATGGTCTGCTATATTTAACTAAATATATATCAAACACATTTGTCAACTAATTTAGTCGAACTCATCCAACTTAATGAACATCTTTGTCGTCAAAAAACTTTTACTAAAATGGGTACTATTTTGGCGGCCCTTTACTTCCTTTCCTCTTTCGGGTATATTTAATACCAATCAGAAAGATATCAATTATAACCATATAAATAAATATGATCTTTGATTACTTTCAAAATCTAAAATATTTAATTTAAGTTATTCTAATTAGAGACAGACCTTTAGAGCGAGTCCAGTGCCGAGAATGCCTGCGGGCAACGAAAACAAAGACACGCCAATCATGAAAAAAGTACACGAAAGAATCTTTCCCAACGGTGTGATGGGATAAATATCTCCGTAGCCAACGGTGCCGAACGTGACGACACCCCACCACAGCGAAGATGCGATATTATTGAACTGCGGATTTGTGCCCTTCTCCACGAAGTAGACCGCAAACGAAACAAACAGCAGCGCTAAAAATGCTAAGTAGACGCTAATGATTAGCTGATGCCTCTGCGACCAAACGACCGACGCTAACGTTTTCCACGGTCTGAAGCGGAACTCGAGTCGCATCACTTGGAAGAGTTGAAAGCTGCGAAGTCCGCGCAGCGACAGCGACAGAGCCTGTTGCATATTGCTCTCGAAGATGAGGGCCACCACTGAGGTGATGATTATGACCAGATCGATGAGTCGATACGGATCGTAGAGGAAGCGCATGAAGCCATCCCATCCCCGGTAGTGAGGCATGCATGACGAGGACCACACGCGGGCCATCATTTCGATGCTGAATATGCATAGTATGATCATATCTCCATATTTGAGAGCCCAACTCGCAGACTCTTCATATTCTGAGTTCGAGTCATACAAAAGGTTTTGTCAATATTTACATGAAAAACAATATTAATAGTAAATTACGTTTTACCGACGAAAGAATAGTCATAAGCAAACAGGAAAACACAAATGAAGAAACAATAATGTGATATCCGATGGCAATGAAACCTTTGGGCCGCTGAAGAAAATTATAGACAGCGAACTTTTGATTGTAAAAACGTGTGCCTCTTCTGTGTCTTCGTTTCGCTGATTCCGATGAGGGCTGACGTGTAGGGAAAGACTTAGGTTTAGCACCACTAAAATGATTAATGTTATTAAGACGCGAGTTAAACGCATTCGGTCGCGACCGCAATGTCTTGCTTGAGCTGTTGATGGAGGCCTGATATGAATCGGGTAACACCGATAACGTGGTAAAATTATTAATAGATGTGAAAGTGTCACCATATAAGTCGTCGCAATCGATGTTTAGATTGATTGCGTTCGACTTTTGAACTAAGAATCGCGAGTTTTTGTCCCGAAGTGTTGGCGTGTGTTTTAAATCCATTTTATTGATAAATTAAAATAGTCACATTTACGTTAAATTAGATGATAAATAAGCACAAAATTCAATCGCTTTGTTCGCTACATTAATTTGCTAATTGTTTTTTTCAGTAAACTTAATTTATTTCTGGTTCTCTTAACGTCATGTAAATTCCCACACAGAATGGTTTTATTGCATTTTTTTATAAGTGATATCAAGAAAACAATAAAAAGCACTGATTTAGATGGTGCTTAACTTTGATAATGAAAATTATGATTATTTGCACAAATAGATATTTTTTAAAATTTTTTGCCTTATTTTAAATTCTATAAATATTTTATTTTATTATTAATCAAGAAATGTTATTTTAGATAATAGTTTAATATAAATATAGGTTAAATCAATTAAATTAAATATGATTTAGTTTACTCGTTAAATCTTTTTCTTCTTAATATTATAAATTATCAGTTTTTAATATTTATATTTATTGTTAATAAAGAAATTTGCAAAACGACATCAATATGTGCTGCGAAATATTTGATACATTTTTCTTTTATTGAAGCGGAGGTTTTAAGAATTTAGCAAAAAATTCTGAAAAATTGGCAAAAATTAGATAATAATAAATTTTTATGCGCTCAACTATTGATTTATTGTAACTGTAATTTTTAAAGATATTTTTCAAAAATAAATTAGCATTTTATGCATTTATTGTGTTTATATACTAAATTTATGAATAATAAGGGACAAGATTTAATAAAATTTGCTGCAAATATGACGGGGTGGGGCCAAATATTTGGCACTTCTTTGACGGGACCGAACTGCATTTTTTAAAATTTATGTAAATTGATTAATTTTTAACTCAATTTTATTTAATGTAATTTTAAAAATTTCTACTAATTTAAATATTTAAAAAAATTATATTCAAAATAAAATTATTATAACTGAGGCCTAATATAATCATTCTTGTTTAAAGATTAACTAAGTAAAACATTTTGCTTATCTTTATATCTTATCTTTATATACAGTAATTGGTAAAAGTAATAAAATTTTATTATATAATTTTTAACATTTCTTTAATTTATATTTATTTTATTTTTCTTAAAAATTTCTAATAATCTTCAAGTTTGTATAAAAAAAATTATATAAATTAATTGATAAAAATATAGCACATTTAATAAGATATTTTCTCGAACTATTTATTGAGCTCATTATAAAAATTTATATGTCTATACTTCATATCTATATATAGAAATATCCAGTATATAATATCCAAGAGTGTGTACGGCTATAAACGAATATATGGGGTACCCCCATATGGCATATATATTCGTGACCAGCATGATCTGAAAGGCGCCATAGGTGGTCGAGGTTGTTGGGGGCGTGGCCAGTTCGGGAGACGCCGAAAAAATGTTCAGAAACCATGTATTGTGATATGTCGTTGTACTTACTTAGTTAGTTCGAAATCCTATGAGGGGAGTATCGGGTGACCGTAGGCGTGGACAGTTCGGGAGGTCACGAAAGTTATTAGTCGAAAGTAGTGCTTACGGTTTCGGGGCTTGAAGAGGGTTGGGGTTCAAGGGAAGAGGTGAAAGGTTAAACGGGGATGAAGGAAAGAGAGGGTTCGAGTGAAAAGGGAGGTCAAGGGAAGAGGGGGGTCAATTTATAAGTAGGGTCAAGGGAAAAGGGGGTCTAGAGAAGAGGGGGCTCTAGGAAAAATGGTTGGGTCAAGGGACGAAGGTTGAACGCAGAATTATGTTGAGCCAAACGTATGTAGTGTATGTGGTGGTAGGTTTATGGGCACTTAAGTATCTCTTTTTGTTAAAACGAGCTGTAACACTAGTTTCAAATAATTTCTAATTGTAATTTAAGTTAATTTAGTTATCAATTCTAATATTACATAATAAATATTTAATTTATTTAATAAAAACTATTACATATATCTAAATCTAGCTGAAGTCCTCTTTTTATTCAAAAAGAAAAAATTAAAATTTTAATCTAAAAAATTTATTAAAAATTATAAAATATCTATTAATAGATAGTTTATAGAAATAATATTGTATTAATATACTTTCATTTATATTAATATTTTTACTGAACATTGAATAATCAACAAAATAAAGTAACATAAATTTAAATATTTCTAAATATTCAATTAACATTTTTAAATTTAAGTTTTTATTCCATTAATTTACTTTAATTTTATGACGCTTTAATTTAAATAAATAAAATTATTTTATTAAAACATAATTCATACATAATTACTATAAAAATCGAATATATTTATCAAACAGACATCTGAGCGACAAAACCACTATAAGCGACACACAAAACGTCACTTGATTTCCTTTTGTTTCCGAATTTTCTAACTCGTCAGACAGACAATGATTATATTTATCTATGGTTTGATTTTTCCATTTTTCATAATATCGATAGTTTTGTGTTCGTGGAAACCTTGGAAACTCTCAAAACAGGTGACCATCGAGACCGCCGATACGACCGACACGAATGGCACCAACGATACTGTAGAGACAACATTTATAGCGACACGTGTTGAAGAACTCACAGAGGATAACGAATACCATAGGACGCAATCGATGGCGAGCGTGGAGGACACTGATCACCAAACGAGAGACATCGACGATTTCATATACGACGTGCCGCCGTCGAGACAGATGAAGGATGTGAGAGTGGATGAAGCAGTTGGCTATCCATGCGAGCCTATCTACGACTCTCCAGTCAGGAAAAACGTTAACTGATTTGACCGCAAAAGTCAGCGCTTTTAATTTTGTATTGGTTTGCGTGTGCGAGCAATTTTTTGTTAATTAAATTAATTATTTTATAAGTTATTATTTTTGAAGATATTATGTTGTAATAGAAATACAAAAATTAAAATTTTTTACTTTAGATTTGATTTATTAATTTATATATTAATTAAATATTTAGTTATCTGTCATATTGTTATATAATGATTTGGATATCGCAAAATTAATTATTTAATTTTTAAAATAACATTTATTTGAAACTCATCTTGAATTTAACTATAGCTTGCTTATGGATTTGAGATGTGTGTCCATCTGAACCCTCTCTCAATAAATAATATTATATAATGACATATATTGCCAAATGTAAATCAAAATTTTAGCTGACCTTTTGAACAAATTTGCCGTAAAAAAGCTGACATTAGCTGACAATGAAAATTTACTAGAATAAGATAGGTTCTATTTTTTTACAAAAGTATTTTTAAAG
>JAQIYA010000259.1:0-24128 GCA_034699355.1 Microtritia minima | reverse complement strand
TCATCGCAGTCATCGCAGTCATCGACGGTGAGACGAGTCAACGCGAGACGAGAAACGTTAAGCGATGCTAAGCGAGAGCACACTCAATCCTCTCTAACGCTCAATACACTAATCAAAAGCTTTTACACATTATATATACAACAAACAACTCTTTCTAACTATCGTTGTTTTACCACAATTTATTTAATTATCGCATAATCAATATAATGAAAGAGTTTGGCGAAACGCCTCCCAAATGCTAACACTATTGCAAGCAATGTGTGACAGTTTTAGCGCTCTCTATCGATGCTTTAATTAAACAACTCATCAACACATTTAGATATTAACAATTACTACTAGTAGATAAATATCAATTACATTAATTATGTGCTGTTAACAATTAATCTGCATATTTATAAAAGGGAAATAATGTAGAATAATAAATATTTACTAATATGTATATTTTCTTATAAAATTTGCACTCATTCTGAGTTTAAAGCGCTGATTGTGGTTATCACGGCTGATAACAACAATCAACTCAAAACTTGTATAGACTTTTTTGACATTAAGATTTAAATAAACTTTACATTAGGCATAATAAATTCTAAGTGTTTTAAAATTTTTCAACAAAAACTTCATAAAAATTTTTTTAAAGAATTCTGATTAAAAAGCAAAATTTCAATAATTTCATATTAATTTCGGTAACATTTATCATTTTAATGTTTTGAAATCTAAATTTAGTTAATAAATGTTAATCTATACGTTAATATATTTAATAGAGTAAAAAATTATACATGTCATGATTCATTAAAGCTTATTACAGTTTTTGCAAATACTTGAGCGAATTTTTAGTACATTACAAACATGTAACAGTAAATCATATTTTTCATATTCTGATTATCCATTAAAATAAAATTATATTTATATTTAAATGATAAAGTAATTCAACTAAATATTTTACATCAATGGAAATTTATGAATAAATGTATTATTATTTGTGTTATTTATATTTTGGGTTACATTTAATAAATTCAAAATATATTTATTTTCTTGATTAACGAATTAAATGTTAGGCTAAACTCAATGCAATAGATTTCTGTCCCTTTTCTATTCCAGTTAAGGTTTGTCGAACTACGTCCACATTGGAAGAAGTTATCATTGGACCTGAGAATAGAATCAAATATATTAAGCGTTAACAATTAATCAAAAAACAATACCAATAAATTTGGATCCGTCATCGATTTTCAAACGCACGATTTGCAAGCGATGGGTTTGCAAATAAGGAATAGCACGCTCTAATTCTGGCCAAACTGTTAACACAGCGCCTGTTAATATGCAATAATTGCGTTTTCGAAACCCCATATCACAGGTCTCTTTCGACGCAATTCGCCTACAATTTCCATGCCATAATAAATGATTGCATTGAGTCTCAGAGAGATCATATATTTCTTTCCACAATTTTTCTACTTCTTCAGGTCTGGTCTTTTTTCCTTTTTCTCTTAAACTAGATATCGCTTCGCATTTTGACTGCAAACCAGAGTTAGGTTTATATATTCTAAATATGTGTCGAAGTTGATTACGATTGCTAGTATCAGGAATAGCGAGGAAAACGCTGTTTCTCGTCATATGATTCTAAAACATAATTGAAATATTTTTAAATGATAATAAAAAAAGGAATTTTCGTAACTTACCGATGAGTTCAGATAAAAGCCCCCTTCATTATTATTAAAGGCGTTATCACTAAACGATTGACTATAATATCTAAAGGCAACATCCCATGACATGCCACGATCGATGGCAACAGTATGCAACTGAATCTTAATGGCACCCGAAGAGGACTTCATAAAAAAATTTTCAACTTTTAGTCGATTAACTTTTCCAATTTCTGAATTTAGGTCTAAAATTAAATTATTTATTGATTAAATTTATACAGCAATAAAATTTGTGAAATAATTTGTTAACTTTACCAATAATTCCCGAGTCATAACGACCCATTCGTTTAGCCTTTCTTATCACAGCTTCCAATGTTTCACTAAAATATTTAAATAAAGAATTTTGTACCTCAACTTCTAAACCCAACAATCGATTTAAAAATTTATTCATATGAGCGTAATCTAAAATGAAAAAATATATAGAGTATGAGATGTATTGAATATAAAAAAATGTATAAACCTTTCTCGAGTGAATAAATGCCAGTCTTCTTATCGAAAATAACAAGTCCGACTCCAATCAGTCCATGTCGACAATCTTCAAAAAAGTTTCCTTTATAATCAGTGGGTGGACTAACAAGCGGTTTATCCGTTTCAACAATCGATCGCATTACAGTTTCCAAAGCTTCGCGACCATATTTATTATCGATATTAAATTTACTGAGATCTCTAGTTTCGGTCGCGCGCCGATCGCCGTGAGTCAATGCTCCTAAACTTTCTAATCGTTTCGCAACAATAGAGGCAAATCTATTTTCTCCCGCGAGATCAGATATAAGGAACACATACTCGGGAGCATTGGTTTGATTGGAACGATGTGTTCGACCAAATTGCTGGATAGCCCGATCAGCACTCCATGGAAGTTCTAGTGTGATGTGAACGCGACGACATCTGTTTTTGGCCCGTTTGTCCGAATGTAAAGAAATACCAGAACTCGCAGCTTCTGAAATGATAGCAACCCTTTTCTCGTCGTCCATAAATCGTTGCTTTTCTACCAGATTCAGCATTTCTAAAGAGACGTCATTTTCACTGCGAGTCTCATATTGAATAGTGCCCTCATCTGTGCTGACAACTCTGCCTTTCCTTCCTGTCATTTCAGCCACGTTTTCAGGTCCTCCTAACTCGTCAATCAGTTCATCGAGAGTATTAGCTGGTAATTTGTCTCCAATTCTTTCGAGTTGTTCAAGTAATTCATTACGCATTCTTGAGCAAACCTCTCCCGCCTCTTCAGATAGCGCTTCACACTCGTAATCTTTTGTATCACTTTTAATTTTAACACTTTTCTTTAATTTTTTATGTGATTTATTGCACTTTGCTTTTGGTTTAAGAAAAATATCGAGAAAATTTGATTTTCTTTTTCGCTTTTTTGTTCCCTCAATGACGTCGTCTTCTTCACTACCACTGAATGTTGAATCACTAATGCCATCAGAAATATCTGAATCATCACTTTCATCGTCACTGTCAGAAGGATTGAAATCACTGTCGTTAACCTCTTTATCGGTTTGAGAAGAATCACTGTCACTGCTATAATTACTATTATTAAATTGATTAGAACTTCCTTTATTTGATTTTTTAAAATGATTTTGTTTGTTTCGTGAGCTATCGCTAGCTTTAGATTTGCAATTTTCAGTAACGGCCACGACTTCGTCTTTTGCGTTCCTTTTTAGAGTAATTCCTAAATCATCAAAAAAACTAGTATCACGTCCTAAAATTTTTAGCAGCTTTTTTCGATTTGGTGCTGGAAAATGTTTTTCTATCAATGATTGTAAAACAGCTCTGAAATATTAAACAAAAAAATTACATATTTTTAACAATTCAGACAATTTTTAGATTAATTACTTTGCTGTGGAAACAAAATCATTCAATTCTCCACTGCATTCTTCGAGTTGTTCTAAAGTTCTCGCTTCTCCAGTGGATTGTAAACCAATCACAACGGCTTTGTCGTCACGAAGAGCCTCTTTAACAAGAGTTACAGCAAATTTAACTTTAGAAGCTATACAAAGGTATTTAAAAAATCGTTGATGAGAAGACCAAAATTGAGTCCAAATAGTTTTTTTGATAACATTATCGCTTCCCATCAAATCTAAGGCCCGCTCAAACTTGAATTTGGCGTCAACCCATAATTTGACGCATTTGTTGTATAATTTAACGAAGTTTCGTTCAATCGGCACCGTTTCAATTCGAAAATTGACGCCATTAAAGCTCAATTGTCTGGCCATATACATGCCTCTCATCTTAAGATCAATAGCTACTAATTCCATAGCGCCGACACCGCGCTTTTCAACAGTGGAGACAAATTGAGGAAAGTCATCGAAAGGTGTTCCCTTTCCCCAAATGCCGAGTCGCGCCATGTAACCCATATTTTTAGGTTCTGTAGCACCGGTTGCGCTCGCATACACTATTCTCGCTTTCGGTAACTTATTTTGCAACTCTAACACTGCGAGACCAGTTTTGGTTTGTTTTCCAGATCCAGCTGAGGAAAATAAATTTTTTGCTTTATGGCACTCATCAAATACAATAACCCCCTCAAAATCTTCTCCACACCATTGCACTAATTGACCAAAACGTGATCCGTATTTGCCTTGAATTGTGGTCGATTCGCTTATTAAAGAGCTATACGTTGAAAAAATAACTCCACGCTTAACGTTATCATTTTCTTGTGAATGGATTTTACAACCGTATTTAAACTGTCAAACAATATTTGAATCAAAATAAATTTAATTTAAATATAAATTAATTTATACCTTATTGAGTAAATGGACTTCAAGTTTGTTGGCTCCGATGTCATATAAATCTCGTTCGGCGTCGTATTTCAAATCGGTTGAAACGCTTAACCAAACGGACCGTTTGCGACCGCGTAAGTAATTTTCATATATAATTCCAGCGATAGTACGGCCTTTGCCAACACCAGCGCCGTCGCCGACGAGAAAACCAGCGCGAGAACCATCACTGAGAAAATTGTCGTGTTGTTGACACGCATACACGATCGCTTCCAATTGTAAAGCAGATAACTTTCCACTATCTATCACTTCTTCAGGAATATTAATCCTAAAGTACACATCGGGCGGCAAAACGCTCGATAGAGACGCCGTCTCGACAACAGGTTCGGGATGTCTGATGCCATACGGCACTAATAAATGAAGCGAACTTATAATTTCTCACTTAAACAAATTATTATTATGGCTCACATTTCGATGGCATATAATCTGAAAAAGTGTCTGCGGTGGCGAACTCTTCTTCGTCGTCGTCTAACTTTAAGTCTTCGTCCTCAACAGCTTCGCGTTTAACGAGAGATACATTAGGCTTAAGCAATGAATTGTTAG
Organism: Microtritia minima; assembly: GCA_034699355.1. Taxonomy (NCBI): domain Eukaryota; kingdom Metazoa; phylum Arthropoda; class Arachnida; order Sarcoptiformes; family Euphthiracaridae; genus Microtritia; species Microtritia minima. Next base: position 19,120 of record JAQIYA010000259.1, on the reverse strand, counting down.
CATTAGAGCCAATATTTGGAGCAACAGATGAATGCAATAAATTAAGATCATATGTTTGTGTGCGCGCGGCGGACAGACTCGAGAGCGCATATGTGGTCACACTTATCTTTTTGCTGCCATTTTTGTTGCCAAAAGAATTAGACAGCAATGATTGAAACGGAGGCTGAAATCGGTTCAAATAGAAATTATTAAAATAAACTTTTAATTAAATGCAAGTCAACGCAAATCAAACGATTCACGTCTGACGATGTCGTCAGATGTGCTTCAGATATCGATACCTATCATACCTTCACATTTGACGGAACACTAATCGATTGCAATATTTGAAGTTTAGGCGTTTCGTCCAATAACTAATTAAGAAATGACAACAAACGGTTACGAAATGATCGCTAAGAGAGAGAATCATGAATAACCTGCGCATTCAAATCACTTAATCCGAGACCACACTCGTCGAGAGCGGCCGACAGTAAATCGTGTGAACTCATCGCTAACGCTATATGTTAGACCATAATTAGCGAAATGATAACATAATACTGGTATGGATTGCAATCAAAACAATGAATTAACACATTTGAATGTTACCCAACGCTTAACCATTAACACAGCGCTCAACGCTTTCCCTTATATACGCTTATCAGATGTAATACACTGTAATAGACAACACTTACGCTATCTTTTGCCCAACAATTTCACTCTTCATGAGACGCACTATTAAGCTATAGTTAGGGACAATCCTTTTGGTCGTTTGAAATATTAATTTCGGTCAAATTCGGTCACATGAAAATAATTCAACAAATTTTTTAATCAAATATGTTTTTTAATTAATAATTAAGTTTTTCTTCGATATCTCCATTATAATGCATAATCATTTCCATTGCTAATGTATAAATAAATGTCTAAATAAAAGAAATGATTGATAATAAAACAAATTTTTGGTTTTATATTTAATTTATTATAACGCTATTTTGTAAAAATACCTTTATTAATAGCTTACTTTAAAAGTTTCATATTTCATGCTATGATAAACCAAATACTCAATATTTTAAAGAGAATTTTCTGTCAAATTCGGTAAGTTTTTACACCTGACCGAAATTATTTTTACAAATTCGGCGGTTAAATTCGGTCAAATTCGGTTACTGACCGAAAAGGATGATTGCCAGCTATAGTGCAATACAACGCAATCACATCTGCGCTCACGTTCGCACTCAAGTCATATTGAGTTGTATTCACTCTACAGTATGAACACAGTATGAGCTGTTGTCTCAATTGATGCTTCGTTTCGATTTCGTTTCGCTTACGTTTTACCAAATAATTCTTGTATTTTAATCTCGTTTTAACACAAATTCTAACTTTAAATAAAAAATATATAAACTAGAATTTATTTTATTCAATTCTTTTGCAAAATAAACAATAAATAAAATTTCACTTTACAATAAATAATTGAATGCATTTATTCAAAAGTTGATTTTTTTATTTAAAAGAAATAAACACAATTGACTATCAAATTGAAGTTTCTCAATGTTAGACGTGTCAAACAAGCTTTTTTAGTTTTTTTTAATCTAATCTCTTTTAAAATACTTAATTAGTTTATAATAGCTACTAATACATAACTAAATTATATTACAACTACATTACACAACTAAAAATATAGTTGTTTTCATAAAAATCAGTAAACTATTTCTTTAGACAATTTTATTTTATATACGTTACTCTCTTGAATAGGTTTTACTATCAATTGCTTAATCTTTTGCCAACTGTTCTGCAAAATACAATAGCATTGATTAACTCGTTTCACTACCTTTCCTTTCGGTCTACCCATCCCTGATCTGACCCACGATATAGTTGCGAACTACGGCCAAATTTTTTAATGATACCATAGAGGACTATTCTCTAATGAGTGAGTGCTATAGTCCTGGAGTACATGTCTTTTGCCAAAATCATTGTTTTTTATGTTTAAACACAACTATACTTTCAACTGATTCATGTCCATAATTATTGTTAATCATAAAATGATAGACTATAAATCAAACTACAATATACGAGCAAAAATACCAATGTTTGCACTTATCTAATAGTTTAATTCATTTAAAGTTTAGAAATGTTTAGTGTAAAGTTTATGTAAAGCAATAATTAGTTATCGAACAATTTTTAATCATTTGTGATGAACTGTTAATTTTCTTATTAATAATAATAATAAAATGTGTTCGTGAGAAAGATATGTTTTGATTATCAGACTAACTTTGAATGTAGATCACAGTCTAAGTGTATCTGAGCTTCTTAGTAGTTAATGTATTTTATTAAATTTAGGTTTTTATACTTTTCTTTGTAATTGTTGCTTAATAATTATTTGAAGAATTTGAATCATTTGAAGAATAGATATAATATTATTATTATTATGTAATTTTTTAAAGGAACGAAACGTAATTAAAATTCTCTTTAAGAATGGAACGGAACTGAATTTCAAAAAATGAAACGCAACACTATTGATAATATTAATTTTACATCTCTTCTAACATTTATCTTAACAATACTTTATATAAAATTTTCTAGTAATAAATTTCATTTAACTAAACTAACCTAAACAGCATGAATTTGCATATTAGTCATTAATGTGCAACTTTGACATCTTAAATGTGCATTGAATTTTGTCCGATTTTGTCCCTTTCCTTTCCGGGTTGGAAGAGGTGGACGAACAGACAGACAGATTGACTGACATCACAAATACATAGCGTTTGTCTAACGTTTATCTTAAGTCAAAATACATAGAGTTTAGTAATTAAGAGTTGCCTTTTGGAAAGTTTAATTTCGAAACAGTTATTTTCCCACTTTTATTATCATTTAATTTGTTGAACCCATTTGAAAGAATAAACTAAATATAATTCTAATTAAAAACAAATGTAAAATAATTAATACACCATAATTTTCATTAAATATGATCATTTTTTAATGAATTAAAGAAATATTAAACACAACTCATTAAAATACTTGACTGAAATAGTTTAGAAACAGTCAAACTGTTATGTAAATTTAATTGTTCTCAATAAGCACAAAATTAACTTAATTGATTTGTTAATATAACACTAAACTTAAATGTGTACAATATATATGTATAGATTTTACATCAAAATTATACTGCGTAAGACATAAATCAATAATTTTTATTTTAAATTACATAATATATTTTTACAATTACAGAATTAGCAGTAAAAAGGAATTAATCTGTATTTATGCTATTTTATATATCCAAGTCTGTAAACCACTCACTTTTCGACTAGTATTTCAATAATAATTTTTGAGCATTCATTAAACAATACAAATGTTGTACAAGTACTGTATACCAACCATACATAAATGGTAAGTTAATCTGACAAAGACATAGAATTAAGTGAGTGATCACAAATACCATTAGTGGCTTCCAAACAATAATTGGTTGAAATGTTTTTATCACATTTTACATTTAAAGGAAAGCCATTAGAGTTTTGCTGTAATGATGGCATCACATGAACCCATGAATCCAACGTGTTATCACTATACGAGTAGGCATTCTCTGAGGAATGTGTTTGATTTGCATTTATTGTCTATCGTTTCAAATATTTGAATCAATAAATTTTAATTACTCAATATTCTAAGGCTTACCTCATCATTATTTGTACAGTATTTAAGTTGTTGACAAAGTGCTAATCGAGCCATATATAACTCCTTTCGTAAATAGTCGATCTCAACCTAAAACATTCATATTTATAATTTATTATTCTAACAATAAATATAATAATAATGACATAAACTTAAATTATATATACCTTATTTTGAGACATTATTTTCTGTAATCTTATAGACACCTTATCGTTTAACAATACAAAGCCGTCGATATCAAAGATGTCTTGATTTGACAATCCGTCACAAGTGAGTGCGTCGAAACAATGATCGTCATTAGGAGTGGCAGGACATCCAGAGCTAGGAGTTCTTGTGTGTTTGAAGTTATTATTTGTGCCGTTTAATTCAGTTGAATTGTGTCTTTGAATGGATGGTGAGTTATGCGGCTGTTTCTTGCGTTGACTATAGACACAATTGTAAATTTTGTCCATTTGGGTGTCATTATTGTTAACATAGGAGTTACTCAATTCAGTTGTACTTGTGCTGGTGGTAAACAAATTACTCAACAAACCTAAACTATTATGATTGTCACAACATGTGGGCATTTCGAGCAAACCGTTCGCATTCGCATTTAAGAGAGTTTCAGTGGACAACATACTAAAGTGAGCACTTGAAACATCACTCTCGTCGAGTTGAGTGGCATCAGTGTTGGTCTCACCATCACAGCATTCGCGACTGACATTTCCGTTCAGCTGTAAGTCACGCAAATAATTGAGTATATCGAAACACTTTCCGTTTTCGTTTTCGCTCTCATTGGATACACTTAATGTGTGAAACAGATTGGGATCACTGCAATGACGAGTGCGAAAAAGGTTTATATGATTCGCACTGAAGCTATAATCGTCATCCAATGCAATGTTTTCACACGAACGCGTCTTCGCTAACAAGGAATGATGTTTATCACTTGCGATTGTGTCCATATCGGACTCCGTTTCATTAGTTTCATTCGCTTCGTTTGTCTCATTTGTTAGAGCATTCCCATCGATAGGCTTTAAGTCTGATTCAGAATCCTTTCTATTCTCTATAATTGACAAATTATCGGAATCATCAACAGTTGAAACGGTAGGACATGTTGCCGATAAAAATGTACCACAAATAGATGACGACAATGGCATATAAACTTCACTCCAAAAGACAATATCTTTAGCTCTGCACGACGGCCTTAAAACCTAAAATAGTGATAAATATTCATCAATTATTAATAGGTAGAAATGAATCGTTAAACAGTATACTTAAATTTAAATTATATGTTTTTGCTAACTTTTGCACACAAATCATGTCAATTTTTTAAGTTTCAAAATTAAAAATTAATAAAATTGTTTAACAAAGAGTCGTATTTAACTATTTCTCAATAAAAATAAATATTATAAATATTTTAAAATACCGTTTTCTGATTCGAATTATTGAGCTCTTTATAGTCAATTAAAATGGAAATCAGTTATTGAAAGAAGAAACTATTTACTTGCTTTTTATTTATAAATGTTTGAATGAACTTATAAGTGATAAATTTAAAGATATTTTTAAAATTACAACCAATTTATCAACAATATCTGTGACAAATAAACAACTTTAGCTGCCATTCGTTAGATTAAACGTTTATAAAAATTCTACTTTTTATTCTACTTTATATTTCTTTTTATAGAAACACTTTAAACATCAATCACAGAAATTCTAATTTTAATAATTTTATAAATTTATTAAGAAAGTGTAATTTTTAATAATTTTTAATTTATATTATTATGTATAATATTATGTATAACACGCCTTCAGGGAGATCAGCATTTTGTTGTTGAACAGCGTCTATATATAAATAATAAATTCAATTCAATGATTTAGATTTTATAACATATATTAGTATAGACATTAATGTATTTTTGTCACTCTAAAGTTCATGTTTTTCCAGAAATAATCTTGAAATAATCTTTATTTTAGCTGACTTTGACTTTGATCAACGCTGTCATGACATGTGATTTGTTTGTGCGTTCGTCTGTCTTATTATCTTACTGGCTGTCTATATCCCATTTCTCCAACTATTAAATAATATCCAGAATATAATTTTTTTATTTTTAAACAAATAACTTGTAAAATGTTCTTAAAAGATGCGCTAACATTGGTTTAAAGCTACACTCTATCATCTGATCAAAAAAAATCTGTTGAGTTTAATTTGATCCGTTAATATTTTTCTAAGTTGTAATATTAAATTCTTATATATTATAAATTGAACTCAAAATGAAAATTGAAATTTATCGATAATATTGTTTTATGGCGAGAGCGGTGTAGAGCCTATGAGAGGTAGTGCTCGTAGGATCGAACCGCAGTGTTGCCAATATTCTTTGTTTGCAATGGGTTGGCCACGAGTTGGCCACCTGTTCAGCAAAGTCTCATCGGCCCATAGCATAGTCCTCAATGACACTTCGGTAAAAACACAGCCTGTAATGGCCGGTTCGGCAGTGTCTTCCTCTAGTAGGAAGTTGTTGAAACGAAAATGTTATGTTATATTTATTGTTTCATAATTTCAGATAAAATAAATTCGAAATTAAGTATTAGCCTCTTAATTACTAATCTTTAATAATAAACTAGAAAATATTATCAAATTATATATTTTTCTTAATACAAATGAGCCAAATTGCAATCGTGGGAAAGTCGAATTTCAAATACAAACACATCTGTGATTCATAATCTCTAACTTACAGTTAACAAACTTTTGCTTTATTAGTATTACATTTTTACTATAAATTATTTTTTGATACTCGTAATCAATTAGTGATTAAAAGGCAAGAAAATTGTAAACATTTCAAGTACAAAGTGGTGAAATAATTGCAGTATCTATTAAAAAGTGTTTTTCAAACCTTGAAAATTATCGAATATATAATCAACCTTCAATTTAATCAAACTATTTATAATTTAATAATTTTATTTCATTTTTTGCATAATTATATAGTAAGAAAACTCGCACAAAAAAAAAGATTATCCAAAAGTTACATCTTTGTAAATAAAAGAGAAATTTTTTCTAAAAATAGTTTCTAATTTCATGTCTTAAGAGTAAATTACAAATTAATAAAACTAATACATCAAAACAAACAATTACCCTAAAATTCCTATTATAATGCGCACTTAATTGTTAAATAAATTTTTTAAAATTTCCATCTATAATACGCACCCTATGTATAATATGCATAGATTTATGGTTAGAATTTTATACCTTATGCAATCCAAATGTTACACTTAATGGCTATAAAAACAATAAAATTCATGTTTTTGACAGCGAATCAAAATTAGAGTAAACCAATTCGAATAATTTTGAATAATGAAGTCATTTTAAACTAATGTTAAGAATGAATTTATTATTAATTTTTCTATCTATAATACGCAGCATAGATTTTTCAATAATTTTAGATTTTTCATAGATAATGCGAGCAAAAAATTTGGAATTTTAGTGTATGAGAAAATAAAAGTACTATAAGACAAAACAATATAAAATTAGAGAATCAAATTGATATATAATAATCAATAGAAAATCTAAATTATCTTTCAATTTTTACTGTATGAACAAATATTTTGGAATATTAAGAAATAGTATTTACATGTATATTACTACTATTATACTATTTTTAATATACTTCAATGTAAATCTGTTACTATTGATAAATCATTTAATAAATTAATATTAATTTTAATTTATATTGAATAAAATTTATCCACTATAATATAAATTAAGTATAAAAGCTTAAAAATTCATTTATATTTATAAGTTTCTTAATTCTAACTTACACTGCAAAATATATATGAATACAGTATTACTGAGTTTCAAAAATCGTCTCACCTGATCATTCTGAAGATATACATAATTAATAAATTGCTGTCGAGATGTATTAAAATAAGACCAAACAGAATATGTACGTTCATATATGGCGTGAAGTAATCTTTCGTGCATATTATTGCAAATAAATGTACCAAAAAGACAAGAATATGTGTGATGAATCAATTTTATCTGCAAATTTATATATAAAAATCAAACGAATAATCAAATTTAAATATAATTACCAAAAATTGTAAATTAAACTCAAAACTACAAGGAAATTGGCGTATAAGTTGATGAACACAATCAATCCATTGGAGAAACACAGGACACCTTTCGTTGGCGTCGTCAGTCGAAGATCCGTGACCGCAGCGATCGGCAAATTTATGGCCAAATTGAATCCATTCTCTTTCTATAAGAATCTTAAATCCCTCAATAGTGCGATAATAAGGATCTAACATGAGTTCTGCCAACGCAACGATTTGTGGAGTTCGATCCCAACCATCAGAACAATGGACTAATACGGGACGCTCTTCAATATCTACTGCGTTCACTACAATTAGAGCCGATTTCATCAAACCAGATATGTTATTAAGCCATTTGGAGTTATCCAATAGGGTTAACCAACTGTAATACATTCAACATTTAATTTAGTAGTTTCATAAAACATTAAATTAATAAATAGCTCACTTAAACTGATCGGCTGGCGATTCGCAAATATATCTAATGGAGTGAAAACTTTTTCTTATACTATGGATATTCGCCAAACTCATAAATTGCACTTCACTGCTCAAATAATATTCAGGGCATTCACATCCGCCTCCTTTGGCTCGATTAGCGACCGCTGCAGTATAACTTCTGGCGTCTAAGACGAGCAGCTTTTTGTTTTTGCTATCATTATGATTGGTGCACGTGCTCACCAACGATTGAAGCAAATGCTCGTCTTGGCTATTACGCCATCCAAGCCATCCAACCTCTGGTTGACTGCTTCTTGCAATTATGCATCCATTGGTTCGGTGACGCCAAACCACAGTTGGAATTCTTCGAGAATAACGAAAGTTAGCCACAGATTCCAAATCCTTATCGCTAACATTTGTAGGCACAATCAAATATCGCGGATAACTTGGACACAGTTTAAAGTCTTTATTAATATCACTTATTCTCCATAAAGTAGAGTCAAAATTCATTCGCTTGTATTCTTTCGAAAGGATATCATAACAGTCACGGATGTGCTTGTTTTCCACTAAAGCGAAAGGCATGCTATTGTCGTTTTTAGTGGAATTGAAAAATTTGAAACAGAAGAGATTATCAAACTTAGACTGATGTGAACAAACATCAACTATACGTTTGTACCAAAGAGTACACTCTTCTCCAGAAGCGAACGAACAAATGAAAGACCGCACATGTTTTGTGTATATATACAGATAATAGAGATCTCGAAATTCAACCGTTTCTATCATAGCTATCGGTAGACTGATTGGTATTCCGCCGTCTTTTACATTAGTCTGCGATAAATACAAGCGAAAGTTAGTCAATATAACAACGCCTTCAGTCGTTGATCCACTAAAGAGTACGCTTTCCGCTGAAAGTTTGGGAAAGGGTTGCGTTAAGTGGTGAGCGTTCGACTCGATTACAGTCACATTATTAATAAAGCCATTAACAGCAGTACAGTCTTGAGGCAAACCATTTGCCTCTTCTTTAACCACACATCCGTTGCCAATACTTTTCAAGTGTTTTGATTTAATATTGTCATAACAGTCGTTAGCAATGCTGGCCGTCATATGTTGTTCGCTCGCAATCATGGTTTCAGTCTCTTTACACTTATTATAACTCATACTAATAATGAATATTACGCACGACTCACTCACCGGTCGTAACGTTCAATCAATTAAGGTCTTATCAATTCATAACTTATAAATACGATATGCCTATCAATTCGGTATTATCTCTATTATGCAGTCAATGAGTCGCGTTGCGACACAACTCACGAACTGTTTATAGCTGTAAATAACTGTAAATAGAGAACAATACAACTCAACTGATAAAGCAATTGGTGAAACAATTGGTGAAGCAATTGATGGAACAGTTATTGAAGCGATTGATTAGCGAAACGATAGTCTGACCAGCAGTGAGCACATCAACTCATCGTAACTCGCATTAACACACATCATAACAATTTGTTTGAATCACTGTTAACACCAACACAACACCCTCTACGCTGTCCTCACTCGCAAATGGCCATCACTCGCAATATGTGAGCACAGTATCGTCGATGACGTGCTGACGCGCTAACAGTTGTGGCGAAACGCTAACAATAATTGGATTGAATTAAATGTCTTCGACTCGTAATGTTTTCATGTTATGCTTTCCCTTCGCTGTCTTTCCCTTTCCGTACGTCTATTACGTCGTCTATTACGTCAAGCATTTCATGAGTTTCATAATAGTTTATAACAATTATCCAAAACGTGATCACAATTAGACTTCAAACCTAAACAACGTTTAAAATGCGAAATAAACATAAACAGTAAAAAGTAGAACATATGTGCGAATAATAAACACGACTTTCTTGTCAAATGTTTAGACAAGTAATTAAACTTAAATACTTATACAAACAAAAGATAAACAAAATTTGGCTAATAATGACGAGCGTAACGTTACTGTACTAAACTCTACTCTTACTCTACTCTTGTTTAAGTGACTGCTGTATTGTCACAGTTAGCAAATAAATACCTGCATTGACACGAGAATCAGAGTTAACATGAGTTAACACGAGTTAACACGATTGCAGCCATACTCAACTTACTGTCAAACCATTAAGAATTAAAACAGGTCTAGAATTCGCTCTGCTTTTGTTTTTATACTAATTTTAGGTAAGTTTTGCGTTATGCGAGTGAGTGAGTGAGTGCTTCGTTTCGCGATTTATGATTTTTAGTTATGAAAAAATGTATTTTTAAATTTTTGTTAAATTATTATTATTGTTAAATTTTAACTAATATTGAACTATGCCTTAACTATACTCTAATACAGAAACTACTTTATGTACTTTTTACATAAAGTAAAGTTTTAGTATAAACAAAGTGTGTATTTATACACTTTAAGCATTTGTCAACTTATACTGCCTTATTGTGCACTCGAAGCACATGCGAATCATAATAAGGTTTAAAATATGTACTATTTTGGTGATCTCTTGCCCCTCTTTTTTTGTAGATTACAGATATATTAATATTTCTGTATAAAGAAAGGTATATCTGTTTGTATATATATAAGGTATAATTAGTGATCTTCCTTTTCGGTCATTAACCGAATTTGACTGAATTTTAAAAAATAATTTCGGTCAGATGTAACACTTACCGAATTTGACAGAAAATAAGTCTTATAAATGTTGATTATTTGCTTTTTCGTAGCATTAAAAATGAAACTTTTTAAAGCAAGCAATAAATAGATACATTCTTTACATAACTATTTTGTAAACTTCTCAATATTCAACATTTAAACCGATGTAAATTAAATATGAATAATTTATCAATTGAAATGATTATGTTTCATAATGCAGATATCGAACAAAAGCTTAATTATTAATAAAAAAAACATATTTAGGTCATAAATTAGTTTAATTATTTTTGTGTGACCGAATTTGACCGCCGATTTGAATATATTGGACTGACCGAAAAGGAAAATGCCATGGTATAATCCTTACAGTAGACATTGCATTCAGTAAACAAATGAGTGTACTTTTGAAACATAGACTATAAAAATGGATGCAAATATTTCGAAATCAAAACAATATCGCTGTTCATTGAGTACCATAATATCATGGCTTAAACAGCTTTTTAAAGGTGAAAGTTCTTATGCAATTGCATAACATGTGAATCTAAACAAAGAAAGTAAATTACGTCATATAAATTTGTTTTACTGTAAATAGCATACTATAACCGACATTTCACTCGCGCTGTATATACAAAAAATAAAAATAAAATCGAAGGTCGAATTCGGTCAAATATAAAAATATTTTACCAAATAATTAAAACAGAAAAATCTTAATAATAAAGTTTATTCACAATATTTGCGTTAAAGTAGATTATCATTTGATTGCAAGCGTTTCGCTATTTAATAATGTTGTTTTTGAATGTTGAATATTTCAAAGTTTACTTAATAATGTTTCGGCGTTCAGACTGTTGGTCGCAATGCATAAATAATTTATAGATATTTACGATAATAATAAATATTTATTTACATGGTTTAAAGAAATTTCAAATATATTAATATTCTTTTTAGAAGGAATATCGCTCTTAATATATAAATTAAATTAATATTTTAGTTTTATTATTTCTTTAGTTCAAATTGAAGTTATATTAGAATAGTATTCAAAACATATATATATTATATATATATATTAAATGTTTTGAATATATTATGATATATATATAATGAATACCATTAAAATGATAATTACTTTGTAACAGTTTTATATTACAATTAATTTATATAATTTTTTATGTAAAGAATGCGCTTTTAAAGTTCAAACTTTGCATTTTTATCCAATGCAATGTTTAGTTAAACTTCAAGTTTTCGTCAAAGTCAAAGTCAAAATCGGTAACAACAACAAAACAACAGCAACAAAAATTTATAAATCGGCGGTCAAATTCGGTCAAAATCGGTTACTGACCGCAAAAGATGGGCACTATATTACTTTATATATACCCTAATTTTACTTCGATACCCCGCACCCATGTATACCCCGCACCCAATACCACGTTATTAATACAAATGTATAATAAATAATGTTTTAATAATAATGCGTTATGTTATGTTAAATTTGATGATTCAGAGATTTATTTTCTGATTGATATCGTAATTTGAATAAAATTAAAGTATGATTAACGTGCTATTTATAATTAGTATGACCTGTTTTAATTATTACTTATATCATTTTGCGTTAATTTTTCGATTAAGTCGTATTTGAATAAAACTATTTACTTATTTATGATGAATTATATTAAAATTGCATGTATAGCCCGCATCCCATGTATACCCCGCACTTCAAAATTTCTTACAAATTTCACTTTTTTGCATAGATAACCCGCGGGGTATACACGTAAAATTAGGGTAATAATTTACTTAAATTTTTAGTATTAAATAAGTAATTCTTTACTTTAATTTTCGGATTCGTTTTCACGATCCGATTTTGGTCTCTAATATAAATCTCATAAAATTGAAATCTAATAACATATGCATCTCTATTAAGCTATAGATCTCAAGCAGTCACCGGACAAGTATTTACCCTTTTTTGTGATCAGAGATATATCATTATTGATAACAAGTGGACAACAAATTGTGAAACACTCTTTTTAAGTAAATATAACCGTTAATTTAACTTAATATAACTTATTATATTTTTATTTTTCCGATAACTAGTTTTAGAATTTAATAAATTACGCGTTTTTATATGTGTGCAAATAATTAAATTTTTGCAATTTTATTAATAAATTTGTTTACAATTAGCAAGTATTATCATTCGAAATGAATCAAATCAAAAGAGGCAATCAATCATTAAATGTTTAGTGCGAGTTAAGGCGCGTAACGCAAGTTGTATGTCGTACTAGTTTGAAGCGCCGAAGGCGTGGTTTGTTTGGTGACAATGTTGTTGTGTATATAAGAGCGTAAACATTGCATACATTGGCAGAGCATTAGAGAGTGCATCACACTCAGCAAAATGGTGTGCCAATACTAGAGTGGTGTTGACATTGTTATTGTGTTGTCAGTGTTGTATTGTGTTCACAGCGAGCCATTGTCACAAGCGTTCGACTCGTTCGGCTCTCGTTGAGTGCCAACGCTCTGATCGTCGCGATGGTGAAGACATTTCAAGCCTATTTGCCTCACTGTCACCGCACGTACAGCTGCGTCCACTGCAGGGCTCACTTAGCGAATCACGACGAGCTTATATCGAAGGTAACCATAGATTGCGTTTGTTTGTGCCATCATATGATGCTATGTTGTTGTGTTGCAGTCATTTCAAGGCAGTCAGGGAAGGGCTTACCTCTTCAATTCAGTGTAAGCGATGCGAGTGTGTGTGAGTTGAGGTTTACCATGATTTGTGACCTTCAGGGTGAACATCGGTTGCGGGCCTGCGGAGGAACGGGTTCTGCTGACTGGTCTGCACGCGGTCGCCGACATATACTGCGAGTGTTGCAAAACCACGTTAGGCTGGAAATACGTGAGGCTTTGTTTTGTTTGTCAACATTAGATGAGCGTTATATGCGTTTGTCATACATAGGAACACGCTTTCGAGTCGAGTCAGAAATACAAGGAAGGAAAGTACATCATAGAGTTGGCACACATGATCAAAGAGAACGGCTGGGACTGCGATATCAAACGTTAGCCACCATTTCATAGATGTTCACACTTTGTGACCAAATTTTAAATGTTTTGTGCGCTTATATGACTGTGTGCTGATATGGTTTGAGTGATGCGCAGCTAAATATATTTGTGATATTTTGAAAGCAACATAAAGACACTGGAAGTCTAATTTATAACACAACACAGCCTACTCTTATCATCGTTTGGCGATTTTAATATATATATATACTGTAAATAATTGTTTCAGCGAAAGGCATCATTAATCTCATTAATATTTTCATACTATATCATACAAACAATAAAAATGTAAACTCATTTACAGTCTTAGCGTTACATTTCGACATTAAATTATAGCTTTTTAGTTAATCTTTCATAATTATGGATTATGATGGTTATGATAAGTATAAATTCAATTCAATAAAAACATGATATCTTAATACTTTATGTTAAGTTCACTTCAATTTACTTTACATATTTTATGCTTACTATTGACTATTGACTCCTTAAGATGAAAATTAAGTTTCTATTTATAGGAATATGTTCGAAACAATTTTGCCTATATTTGTGATTGTGATATAAATGTAATATAATGATTATACATGTGCGCCAACACACTAATACTACAACACAATAATATTAAGATCTTATTTAAGAAATGAAACGAATAAAAATGTTTATAAATAACGAATATAAAAGTAATTTATATTTGAAGTATATTTATAAAGAATATCAAATTAGCTTTTCAAACGTTAATTTCAATCAAAATCGCATTTTTGCAAATGAAAACACGAGAATTGCTTTTACTTATAAATGCTTAAGACATGTGCATATTATACTTTATTTTATTTGACATATTTATTACACACTTAATAGCTAATAAACTTTTAAAAATATTACTCTCCCCTTTCCATCCAATAAAGAAATTTCTAAACCCAATTAAATTAATATTTGTTATAAATTAAGTTAAGTTGGTTTATCTATAATATCAGTTACATGTTTGATTAAATATCTATCTATTCGCCATTTCCTGTCGTTAGGAAAGCTTTTCACTTAATTCAATTTTATCTTTCGATAAATCGCGCATAATTTCAATATATGCGCATTAAAATATACAATTTCATTTTGTATTTATAAAAAATTAATTTTTTATACACTATTTTATGGAAATTTTTACGTTAAATTTTTACCTAAAAATTAGGGAATTGATATGTAGACCCCTTCAACTCCCCCAACAGGAAATAATGAAACAAATAGATGGTCGCCTAAATAGATGCCATTTTATTAATTTTTTACGGCAAAGATGACCTTTAAGTTGGCCGATGGTCAGCATAAGTTGCTTTTGTTTATATACCCTTAATTAGCACTCAATTTGGTTCAGTTCTTATCAATTTTAATTTTGTGCAAATAAAAAGGTACAATTATCCTAATTGCTTATCCTGTATTGGGTTTTACACAAAAGTGCATACTCTTTCTTCTTATGCTTTTATTTACACAAATCTTAAAATTGATAAGATAACTGAAATAAATACGCGCTATTGGGGGTGATTTAAGGTACGCCTATAGTTCTCTTCAACAGTGATAGTTAATAGCAGCTATTTATGTGTAGAGTAAGTCTAAAAATAAAAATAAAATTTTATGTATTGCAAAGTCCATAACAATACTCTTTAATCAAACTTGAAAAATAAAAGTGCGAAGCAAGTGATTACATCAAAGTTTTAATACTTAAACTTAAATAATTGCAAATAACACGAACAAAAGTGTTGCTAATCATTTAAGGAAGTTCTACATCTAATTGACTTTATAATATGGAAAACTAGACTATTTGACAGTAAAAAAAAAGAAAAGTGGTCATCAAAATAGAATCCATTTATTACCGTAATCGTAGATTTTTGTTACCAAACATGTACTTTTCTTTTTACATTAAGGTCAATGAAATTCATTTAAACAAGAGATGAGAGGATCGTTAACCTTTAACCCAGGGTTAAGGTTACTTAAAATGAAATGAAATTTATTTAATATACCCTAATTAAGTGTGTATAAGTCGCACCTATACTTAACAGGTTTTTACGCTTTTTAATTCAGTTCTTATCTACTATGAAATCAATGTAAATAAAAATCTAATAAAGGTCTAACCATATAATAATATTATATGGTTAGGTATCATATTATGATACCATAACGAGACACTGCGTCTCTTCATAGAACAGATTAAATTTCAAAAATTTCAGATTTAGACCTTTTATTAACATAGATTTTATGGTAGATAAGAAGTGCAAGTGATATAAGTGTCGAGACCTGTTAAGTGGGTCTTGGGTTGAGGGGGTTTAGAGTTTTGAGGGTTTATTGAACTCAGAATCATGTGCTGAAGAGAATGAAGTGTGATTATAGGGGGCGAGGGGTTCATGTAATAAATTATTTATTACAACCAGTTTGTTAAAACGTGATTAAATACTAGTAAAACATAATAATAAAGATTATTATTACGTTCAATTATCTTGAAAATAGGTTTATAAATTATCTATTTGTAAGTAATTGTTGACTAGACATTAATATCAAAATAAATGCGCACAATTAGAAGGTTAGGTTAAGTTTGGTTAAATTCAATTAATAACCGTATATTACAGTGTTATAAAAATTCACCATTTTATTTAATTAATATATCACATATACTCTGTATATAATTCATAATTGACGACTAAATACATAATTATTTATAAAATTTCAATAAAATAATTTAATAAAATTTAAGATTTTTGAATGTTTATCGACGATTGTTAATATTATTAATTTTTTCGTAATGAACATGCGTTTGTGGTAAAAACAACTCAAAAGAGCTTCAACAGAAAAATTACAAAAGTAAATATAATAGAAAATCTGTGCCATAATTTATATTCTATGTATACATGTATTTATAAATTTTTATAATCGCGAAAAAATTAGAAATAAAACACAGGCTGTGAACTTTGTTGATCTGGTTTCACGATTTGATAAGTGATGACATATTCTGAAATAATAAAAAAATTAACATTTCGTAGAATATAATATCAGTTTTCAGTAAATAAGAAGAATAATAAAAAAGTAAAAATTTATAAAAAGCTGAATAAAAAGATGTTATAATCGATAACGAATTTAATATGCAATCTATACCTGGATATGCCTGTTCACCGCGATAAATAACGTACTCGGGGTAAGAAAGACCGCCACCGCTTGGTCTGCCTATTATGGAATGATGACCGGGCGGCGCGTGAGCCATCTTTAAAGCGCTAAATTGAAAAAACGACTTTCCGAGAGCGACTCTGCAGAGCAACATCTGTCTTCTGCATATATAGCATGATCTATCTTTATGGTGCGGACATCCCGTTCCACCACAAATTCCTGTTTCAATAATATTTGACTTAATAATCTAATAAACAAATCACACAAAGCTGCTACCAATTTATTAATTATAAAATATTGTTTATTACAAGTATTTAAAATATTTTTAGGGAGAATTTTCTCCCTTATGTATTCATCCTTCCGGCGGCCAAAATAAAACACATTTTGGCCAACTTTATTGGCGCCAAAGATGTCCTTTAAGTTGGATAAGTTAACCAAAAATAGTTCCCAACTGTTTGTTTATAGTATGAGTATAGTAAAGTATTGTTAAAGAGATAGTCTAATAATATCATGAAAATTTTATTTTCACAACAATACTTTTTTTGCAACTAAAAAGTTTAAATCGCGAAGCGAAGCGCTTAAATACAATGTTTTAAGAAAATTCTTCCTACATTATACGTCACATCTAGCTTTTATACGAATCCTTTCCAATGTTTTAATTTTGGCTAAATTATACAATCAATAACTATCAATTAAACGTTCATTTAAGTACAAAGAATTTTTAGGGAGAATTTTCTCCCTTATGTAATTGAAATGAACCCCCCTCCCCCTTGGCAGGCTCTTTATTAACAAAGGGAAAATTATGGGATTCCAATAAATATGGACCGATTATGCAAATTCCCACATATAATCTCTTTATTAACAAAGGAAAACGGCCTAAATGGACACTATATGGCCGTCTGTCACATAACGCTTAGTAGTCGTCTAAATGGCCAAATCACACACATATGCTCTTTATTAACAAAGGAACAAAGCCCTAAATGGACACTCTATGGGTGAAAATTCTCCCCCAATTCAATTGGTCAATCTAGTTTAAACATTTGGTTTAACATTGGCGGTACAAGGACTAGCATTTAATTATTTAAGTAAATAATGTAATATAATTATTTACTTAAATAATTATTAATTAATAGCCAGTAATTAAATATATATATAACATTTACCGTAAACGTATTGATTACTCTTTGAACTATTTTCAGCGAAATAAATGCCAGCGCCAAACATTCCTCCGATATAAGCGTGTCGTTCATCAAAGCCTTTCTGTATAATAGAATTGATAAATGGCGAGCCATGGAAAAGCATTCTCTCGTTGGCGTAGTCATGATTTTCTTCAATAATTTCTTTACGTCTATGACAATACCGTTCCCATAACTTTCTGTTACTAATTTTTTGCAATTTAATTATATTATAGCTATTGAAAACCCCTCCCGCGTGACCGCCGTCTTTGTGCTCTCTGATAGTCATTTGCATTTCATCCTCAACTGCTTTATATTCTTTATCGATAGGATTTAAGTCCACTAATATGGTACCAGAACTGATTGGTATCATATGTTGTGCATTGGAATGCGTCGATAAAAGCAGTTTTTCAATGCCTTTCAGTAAGCGATGGCGATGACCGTAAGCACTAACGCCTATCTGCTTCAACTCTTCGTGTCCCATCTCAGTCAATATATCAATCGAGATGTGTTCCCTCGCGAACAACTCATTTAAGTGCTCCACACCTAAACTACTAAGAAAAGAAGTGATGCTAATTGAAGGGAAAGAGGATGAAGGAAAATAATTTGATATCGAGTAATTGCTCGATTTCTTCGATGTGCCGTCAGCGCACTGACCACAATCACTGTTTATGTTTTCACTATTTCTTTGAGATAACAATAATGATAAAGCAGATGGAATGTTAAGGTCGATCTGAATTTCAGAATTGATGGTTGCAGTGTTAGAATGTTGTGACGGAGAATTAACGGTAAGAGAACTATCACTACTTGTAGCACCCAATTGAGAATTGCATGCCTGCTCTGCTTGTGATGTTATATTCGATGCAACACTTTTAATCGCTGGCAAAGAGACGATTGTTTTGGATGGACTCACGATAGCGTTAGGAGCTATCGCATCCATTAAAAGACATTTTACGTCATCAGCTGTTGCCAAATCTAA
>JAQIYA010000258.1:0-24132 GCA_034699355.1 Microtritia minima | reverse complement strand
GCGAAAATTATTCACATTTAATTAATGTAATAGACATTCATTCGCGCTTCACATTCAATCGACGCTTTTTCCAAACGCTTTTCGCTATTTTTCTATCTCGAAACAGAAATTTATTATATATTTTAGGTTTTTTGGAAATTTTAAACAAAATTCTCGTTTAAGTGATAGAATATTTATATTATATCCTAAGGTTATTAATTTTTAGGGGTTTTCTTATTATTAATTCTTATTAAGGTTTGGAATTTTTCTCAATTAAATTTTCTCAACGAGTTGTATAATTTTATGAGTGATAAAAATAATGTTTAAAATAGCATAATAGCCAAACTTATTATATACGAGACGGTGTTGGCGGAGGTCGTGTCGGGTGTATGTTGAGTGTCGTGACGGGTCGTGTCGGGTCGTGTCGGGTCGTCCAAAGTTGGTAATCACGAGCATGGTATGAAGTTCCTACCTCTGTCTACTATTACAGTAAGAAACTCCATACCTCGCTAGCGATTAGATGCCAACGTCTTCGTCAGGCGAGTGCGTGTGTCGTCGGTCTGAGGCCAACGCAAACCGGTTGTTCGCTAAGTGTTTGTTTGTTTGTTTGCCTCACTCTCTCGCCGTTTTTCGCTATTCATTTCGACAAACGCTTAATCTGTCGCCGAAAAAAATACATATTAATAGTGAGAGAGATGTGAACAATAAATATCCATTTCGATACACTGTCCACACTCCGCACACTTCGCGCACCGAAACACACAAACACCACAACACAGACGAATGCGCGCCCCATAACGACAACACCGGACTAAATGTGCGTTACATAATGGGAGAGCGTGTGAGGCAAACGCCAGGCGAGCGCACACCACTCGCAACCAATACAATCGCAATGAACGCCACCAACTCATGTGCACAGCCTTTACCCGCGACGGCGCGCACCGCAGCACGTGCTCAGTGACGTCGCTCTGCGAGCGCTTACATTGTGGGCGTGTCCAACAAGCCATCGCTGCCGCCCATTGGCCGACGTCGAGCAACACCACAGCCGTAGGCCTGCCCACCAACTCGTTTGTCGATTCGGCTATGGTGTCGACGCAGTCTCCCTCTCTCTCACACACACTCATACAGAGAGGGGGAGATAGAGGGGGAGGGAAGAGAGAAAGAGAGAGAAAGAGAAAGAAAGAAAGAGAGGAAGAGAGAGATAGTGAGAAATAGTGTTGACTTGGTTGGCGGCGTGTCCGGTAATCAAGACTCGATGAGGCACAACTTTAACTTTAACCTCGCTTCTGGAACTAAATGCTATCCTGTTGACAACTATAGGCGTGCACTCGCAGCAAAAAATTGTTTATGTTTTAACGCACTTTTTTCTCATGCCATCTCACTCTCTCTGTGTCTCTCTCTGTCTCTCTCGCCAGTTATGCCTCTCTTATAGTTAGCAATATCAATGCCTCGGCTGATCGTTATTTGCCTTCATTGAGTCGTTCATCACATCAGTCAAATCGGGTCTCGAGTCAGTCTCACCCTTCATAATCGCTCTCATTAGGCGCACATATTCCACATATTTTTTGCGCTCATTAATGACACAACTAATTAATCTGCGGCGCGGAGGAGCGAAACACAAAAGAAGCTTTTAGAGAGCTATTTGTCGATCGCATTGTGCGCGATATTCTGTCCAAAAAAAAAACTTCTTCCCTTCTTATGATAGCGGAAATTTGTAATTTTAAGCACAACAAATATTTGAAAAAAGTTTTGCCCTTCTCTTTCTCTCGCTCTATGTCTTTGGGAAAAAAAACTAATGACATTCGAGATAATGAAAAAATATATACTGTATTGCGGCGCACATTATGACGACGAAAATTATTATTATTATTATCATAGAGAGATCGGTTTTAAAACTTAGAGCGCAATTTATTGCGAACTACATTGTTCTGTACAAATATAAAAGTATGCGAATGTCAATCATGTTTGTTAGGAAGATGTGGTGGCAGTGAACGCAGTGAAAGGTTTAGACGAACTGGCATTCGGTAGAAATCATTAAACTACCAGCAAAGAGAGAGAGAGAGAGAGAGAGAGAGACGAGAGAGAGAAAGCCTATTAAAATAGACTGCATTTTGTGTCAATATTGATATTATTTTTTAACTGAAAAAATTTCATTAATGCCCACATATATGCAGAGCGCACACATTATGCGAACGCATTAGTATAAGCTTTCATTAAAACAGCGTTACGTTGAAATTTTAGATTTTTTTTATAATTCATGCGAAGATTTATAACTGGCGTATTGAGCCATTTATTTCGTATCAATCATGCTGTGGAGGGAAAAATATGAAGGTGTCCAGAATGAGATATCATTATACTTAAAGCAAAATTATTCTCATTATATATTTAAATAAAAAACTTTAAGCTAAGCGTTTCGCAGCGTCTCTCTCTCTCTCTCTCTCTCTCTCTCTCTCTCTCGCGAATGCCGTATCACTGATATTGTAATGAGAAATTCGTGACATAGACTTTTTAGGATATTTATATATTCTTTATGTATAATTTTTTTAACGTGTCTCGATAAATGTTTGCATATATTTGCGTTAAATATGTTCTCGTTTTTTTGTATTTATTTTTTTTTGTAATCGCTTAACAAAATAAGTGGTGACATAAATGAAAATGAATGATATCATTAAGGCATATATGGGGTGAGTTTGTTTTTTTGTTTTATAATTTTTTAGCTAATTTTAGGTTAATTATGTTATATTCATTCTATTGAATGCAATATTTATGAGATAATTTTTATTATAAAATAAAAATAATAATAATAAATTTTATATAATAAAATTAATTTTTTGTTTAAATACTAAAACTTTAAAAAAATGCTTTAAAAAATGTAAATTCACTAAATTTTAAGCGAAAAATGTCATAAATATATTTATTTAGTACAGTACAGGTTATCCAAAATTTACTATTCAGATATAATTACTATTATTCGACACTAATTTTTTGTTTGTTCTTCACTTACAGACAACTCGACGCTTAAAATTTTAATTCAGCAAAATTGAAGTAATAAAAATTCCTACGCTAGTTATCTAACTTCGAACAAAAATATACGTTTGACAACAATGCGTAGTTAATCTAACGATTTGACGCAATTTTCAACAAAACAAAAAAAAAGAAAAGAAAAACAAATACAAATTAAAATTTTAATTGCGAGCGCAAAAAAAAAATATCGCAACCAATTTAGTCAATTGGTTGCGATATTTTTCATTAGCATTACGGAAACCAGTATTCAACAATAACTTTCCTTTAGTGCATCGTCAGCACACACACACTAAAAAAAATGAACATGGCTCGAGAATCTACTGCACCGCAGTTTATGAAAATCAAAATATCTAAGATGTGTATCTCGTAAAAAGTTGTTTCAGCAAAATAAACAAAGGCACTCGAGGGCTGCACAGAGCATCTTAAATCATCGCCAGACTCGTCGACGAGTCTCTCGTCGACGAGAGTGGCTTTTTTATATAATAAGTCATAATAAATATATATCCCTCTCTTAACAAACTTTGTTTTTTTCCTCGTCGTCTATTAATAAATCGTGTTTTATTTTATACTTTTTCCTATTCAAAAAAAACTCGTTATCTCAACACTCCTTTACCTTTTTTTTCTACCTCTGCCTTCAAAAGTGATCATTTATTAATCAATTGTAAACCTTTCATCTTATATTTATTGTTCTTTTGAAAATATTGATTGATTTTAGCGAAACGTTTTTCGCGCACATAAGTTCAGTCAACCTTTTTTTCCAGTTTGTTATTCGCAGGTGAAAGTAAAGCTTGTGTAAGACACACATAAGTGCCACATCATTCGTTATTATTATATATGGTGTTTTAAAATGCTTCATAAATATATGCTGCCTTCAGTCGTCTGTTGCCTTATTGTCGTAATCAAATTCACTCGTCTCTGAGTACTGTACACTCGGAAAACTAGTTATTAGAGGGAATATGGTTTGATTGAGGTCTATAAACCGAACGCTATAAAATTTTATGCTATTTTTACAGGAATACTACCGCCAGTAAAAGAAGAAGAAAAAAATTAAGAATAAGCTAAACAAAAGTATGGGTGGAGTGAAAGACTTAAATCTCCAAATGATACAGCAATGTTAAAATAACAACTCGGCATAAAACTGTGTTGCAGAATCTTTTGGGTAATTAACTCCACCCAAATAATACCAAAAAAAAGCTTAACCATATCAACAATCGAGAGTATAACAATTCGCCATTAACTTTATTTTCATTCACAAGAGCGAAATTAGCGTAACGTCTCGTTAATTGCTCTAATTATACGGCACACACACATCTCTTATTTTTCTTATCCGTTTTTGTGCGAAACAGTTGTTAAAGGGGTAAACATTTGCATAGATAACATTTTAATGAACAATGGTGTGTGCGCCTTACGATTTCGCTGCCGAAACCCTAGCAATGGGTAATAAATTTGCGATTTTATTTTTTAATTGCTGCGCTCTTTTGGGAATGAAATCAAAATTAAAAAAATGTTCAAATTAACGAAGATTTAAAGCGGAGATAAATTAAACATCAAGCATAGATATGATAATTTTTGTAAAATACGATGACTAACGATAATTAGCCGTAATTAAAATGTATTTAATTTAAATTTTATGCAAACAAACATAAAGTTTGTAAATATCGCCATAAAAATTTTAATGAAGCTAAAGTGTCTTTCAAGGATGAAAGATAATAATGATTTATATATGAATTTACATTTACGAATGAAAATTAATCTTCAAAATTTTCAAAATGAACTCTATTTTCATTAAGCAGAGGTACCAAAAAAATAATAATTAACACTATAATTTTGCGTTCACTAATGTTTTCTAATACTTTAAACGAATTGCATTTCGAATTACGTGCATACAAAAAAACTTTTCCAAATACTAAGCGCATATAATAATACAATTTGGCGACTAAAGAGGGCAATACTGGATTTATTGGATTTCTCGCAGCGATTGACAAAATGCGAGTACAATGAACTGCAACGGCAAACAGCGTTCAAATTCTCCTCAGAATTGGATGAGTCGAGAGAGAAAGGCTTGAACTTAGCGTATGTCATGCTATTCGCTTCGGAATTATATAGCACAGCATTTTTCGTATATACATGTATTAACGAATTAAATTATGGATAATTCGTTTTTTTTAATTATTTATGTCATACTTTTTATGATACCATTATTATAGTCAATAATTTCGTTTTTTATGAAACAATTTTACAAAATAATGTCGTTATTAAATAAAGTAATTAACAAGAAAAAAGTTATTGTTCTTTTTTATATAGATTTAGATCATTTAGAAATATGGTGTAAAGTTAATTACTCTTTTGTTAATTTATGAGAGTATTATTAAAAAGAGAGACTAACTTATAATAATTAACGAATTAATATTTTATAAACTATATATAAATAAACTTTTCAATATCTATTTTAATTATTTCTTAGACTTTTTATTTCATTTCGATTTCGCTAACTTTGCAAGAATTCAATATTAATAATGAAATTTAAAGTATGTTTTAATAAGAGACATAAAAAACCCGAATATAGCAGCAAAAAATTTATATTACTCACATTTAGATTTGCATGAAGTTATTTCAAGACATTATACCGTTATTGTTCGTTAGAAAAAAAATATTTTACTTACAAAATGAAGACCTGAGGGCGAAATTTGAAATTCAAACGCTAATTCAAACAAAAAAAAACATTATTATATATTTCTCTAGCTTTTAAAACTTCTCCATTCGAAACTCTATTCTAATAAAGGCAATGCCAGAGATGAGCAAAATAAGTATTAACTATTAAAACAGCTTTTACTTCTTTAGCATAATGTATCAAAAAGCGTCTATCATTATAACTAATCAACGCTTAAAATTTGCTTTCAGTTATGCGTTCGTCTCGCGCTAATGTATGCCTAAAGGAAAATCTGCTGCAGAGAACTAAGAGTTAAAAAGTTTTTTTTTCTCTAAAATGATAATCTTTGAAATGATATTAACTCGCAAATCGAAATGATTTAACTCTACGCTATAATACTCAACTGTCGTTATCTTTTATTTAAATAAACGTGAAATAAATTTTTATTTATGTCAGATTAAGGCGGCGATAGAGAGAGGGCTCTGTTGTAATCGACAGAATTAATATAATTAATTAATTACATTCGACGCAATGTTTTGCGCTTTTATTCTATGGTGTATGAAATAATAATTGTGATTTAAATCCGTAGATAAATATTGTCATTTTGCGTTTAATTGCTATTCAATTAAATTCGATTTTATCTCTATTTTTTTTGTATAAGAATAGGATTTGATTTGAAATTTCTCCTCTCGTTCTCTCTTTTTCAATCACTCCCTCATTCCCTTATTTACTCACTTTAGATAATTATAATCAAATAGAATTCCTTATTGTATTCAATAAAAGTTTAACCCTTTTATTTAAAAGTTAAATTTTGATCTTTTAATTATTATTTCTAAATTAATTATTTATTTCTATTAAAATTAAGTCTATGATAGATTAAATAATTATTTCTAAATTAATTTATTTCATTTCATCTTATGTTATATAAAGAGACGAACCAATTGCAGTAATATCGCAAAACTATAGCATTACCTAATTATTGTAATTTTGTTTTGTATTTAACAGTCAATTACAAAATTTATATAAAACATTAATATTTTTATATTATAGGATCAGTTATATTCAATTCACATCAGTTTATAATACTTTAGTATTTGAAATTCAGTGGTTATTAACTTTAAGTATATATCAATGTTATAACAAATTTACTTCTCATGCTTTTATATCATAAATTATGCTTAGGTTTGTTTTAAAAAGAAAATCTTTAGAACCTAATTTTTGTTACAACTCGTAACTTATGCAGAATAACTTGCATATAAAATATTATAAGCTTACATACGCTCGTGTATCTAATAATTAAAATCTTTTCAAACTAAATTTGATATTTTATACAAGTTTTGAGTTACTTTTAGTAAAACATTTTCATATACTTATGTCAAAACATTTTTTTTACTTTTGCTTTCAGCACTAATTCTATGGCGCTTTTGCGATCTCAAAAAAGACCATTAACTGTAGTTTTAGTGCAAGTCATTGCAGCCAAAAAAATGTTTATTATTTAAACTTAAATATTAATTGTAAAGTAAATTAATATTTAAATTGTTAATCAAGTTTTAATCGATATTAAAATATCAATAATAAAATAAGAAAGAAAAAGATCGTAATCACAATCACTTTTAACATTACCGCATGGTTTTAATTTATAAAAATAATGATGTTATTTATAGGGTCAGTTAAAAAAAAGTATGTTTGTTGGCATTTTCGGAATACCTTTTTGAATGATTCTATAGAATTGCATGCGTTTTGTCGCACTAAAACATCCATTAAATCACTATATCTTAAGGTAAAAATCATCGGTTAATCATCAAAATAATTCAAAGTAATTAAAGCTCTGATAATTGTGTTGATGTCGAATGATTTAATAAAATATAAAATTTTGGTAAAGTATAATATAGTTTAGAGGAAAGAATAGCTTGAATTATTTTGAATGACTACCGGTATTCAACGGTATTCAACGGCTTGCCATGTATTGATCCAATTTTTCTCTCATTCTTCTTTATTCTTGATGTTTTGACATAATAATCGTTTTAATCGGTTGAATAGTTATTCAGATAACGCCTATTTTATTAAATTTCTAATACGTTAGCATAAATTATTGAATACACAATAAAAGATACATTATTAAAAATTTTAAGAATTTCCATTCTATTGTTAATGCTTTAAAATGCAAAAAACCGCATCAAAAATGTAGCCAACATTGAAAAGATATTCACCATAATTCAAGCTGACGTTTTGCTAAACCGTATTATAATTTACAAAATTTAAATAATTTATTTAGCTTTTAGAAGGATTATCCAAATTGTGAATTTTTCCAGAAATTGTATTGTGGATTATAAAAAGATAATAAATCAAAATCAGATGTCAAGACAATTGATTCAGTAAAATCAATACCGCATCCAACATATAATTTTACGTCTAAAATTTTTATTTCATCAAAAACTACTTCAAAAAACGATATCACAAAAAATTAAAATAAAAAAGTTGGATAACTCACAGCACTAAGCATTTCATATTTTTAAAATGGATAAATAACGTAATAATTGATAAAGATTTCAATCTATTAGCATGCGCTGCGCTTATGATATGCCTGCGAAGGTTTTAAATAATTTAGACTTGTTTTAAATTTTTCTTAATTATATAATTTATATCTTAATCGCTCCAAGAATAGTACATGTTTAGCGACATATAAAATATAAAGAAATGATTTTGAAACATAATTTTATCAAAATTCAACAATTTTAACTTATAAATTATAACTTATAATTGCGACTCAAATAATTAACTAAACACGAATATGAAAGAATTATACAAGTATTTAAAAAAGTTTGAATAAATAACTTTTAAATTATGCACTAATTAAATACTAAACTAAACAAATAGAGACAAACCCTAACAGAATTCAAAGTCAATGTGAATTATAAATTCATGCATAAATATTCATTATTATAAATAATTTTTTAAAAATAAAACAAACGAGCGTTTTTATCTATCATTGTTAATCAAAGTAATTATTTTAAATTGTCGTTTAATTTTAATTTTAAAAAAATAAAAGTAAAATTTTGTCTCAAAAATAGCTGATAAATAAAGTAAAGTTAGTCAATAAATAATTTTAATTGAAAAGCAGCCAACATTTGCTAGAAAATGCTGGATTTGATAAACCAATCTCGAGAGTGTTCAATCACTTCGTAACGTTTTCATTAATTATTAGGGTTTCAATTATAGAAACATTCATTTAAAATACATTCAATTTAATCAATTATAACATTTAGCGAAAATATTTTGAGCAATAATTATTTTGAAGAAATTATGCGACGCTCTCTAAATCTAAACTCAATACAAAAGAATTAAACACATCAGCAAAGTATAGGCCATAAACAGTGTCCATTTTGCGCTGCATTTTAAATATCAGCGCAATCAATCAAAAATGTCAAAATAGGTTTATAATAATTACTTCAGTTTTAAAAAGCCCAAAAAAAAATCGATCAAAAAAGTCAGAAAATTTTTTTTAAAAGTGTATATTAAATTACTTCAGATCACTAATTAAATTTTGTAATAAAATAAACAACAATTAAATTTATTTTATAAATTTTGGTGTAAAACAATTGTTTATTACGAATGTAATTGAAAAATAAGTTTATACCTGATATCAAATTTTGCAACAGAAAAAGAAATAATTATTTCATTAAATTATTGGCTACAAAATGTTTTAAATAAATAAATTTACGGCTATGTATGCCTCGTATAAATGTATGCTTAAATTATGTAATAAATGAAATATCAACTGTTAAAAATTGAATTGCGATGCCGTAACGCACTAACACTGAAAAGGCGAGGCTCTCACAGCCTCTTACAGTTTTTTTTACATCGCGCTTCCTTCAACTTGTTAGCTCAAAATTGTGCGCATCACTTTATTAGCATCGCAAATGAGCCAAATAAATAAATTAGATGAATGGAGGAAAACATTTTTTTTCTTACTCTGTTTAGGAAATCGAAAGACGGGTGAAGAAGAAAAACAAAACAATTAAACGCAAGAATAAAGTGCGGGTCCGATGCGTCCCCGCTGTGGGGTTTAGCTATAAAGCATTTCTTCCCGCAGGAATGCTTTTGCTTAAATTTTCTTGTTAACAGTTGCGCGGATTATGTTTTAAGTTTTTAAGTCAAGTTTATCATTTTAATTGAGAATCAATTCCATCGCGAGTGAGCGCGTATGTGTGTGTGTATATGTATGAGTGTGTGTTTTGTGTGTAAAATCTCTTACGAGTTATGTGTTCGGAGCGAAGGCTACTGTTTGAAGGCATTCGTGTCGAGTCTCCATCACTTAAAGCCAAGTTAACAGCATTGGTGGTGCAGGTGCTCATCGATTAATGATAGCGTCCAATGCATCCACACATACATCCACACATCCCGTGCGCAGTTCCACCACTTCTTCGCCAGCGCTGTGTAATTATCAGTGGGTGTGCAGGTGTTACAGAGCTGTAACAATACAATTGCATTTCATTACCGGAATAAATAAATAATAATAATTGCGAGTATTGTGAAGAGAATATTGCAATTAAACATTCGAGTTATGATTGCGGGCACACATTTTTTATTTAATTTATTTAATAGTTTAGATAAGATTACTATAATTTGGAAATTTCTTAAAGCATTTTGAATTTTTTTCCACAATAAAAAAATATGTACAATTCTGTAGTCTTCGCGAAACAAAGAGGCGTAAAGAGACTAAAAGTTAAATTAGGCTGAAATATGTTTCACAATTTATCACTACTTAATAATTACGATATTAATGGTATATTTGTTTGGCGACGAACTCGAATTAAAATATTCAATATTCAGGGCGTTTGGGTTTCCGATCAAACGTCAGCAAAATTTAATTATTAATAGAGAATATAAAGTTAATTGCGATTTCAAACGCAGAGCATTCAAGACATACAGAATTGAATTCAAATTTCGGGTTTCTTTTTCGAGGAATTAGAAGAGAAAAAACTTTTTATTTTAATACTTGACAGCATTAAAACGATAAGAAAAGTCAATATATTTAGCCAATACTTGGTAATAATGAAGTATTATTCGGATGTCGAAACGGTCTCGAAGATTTATTAACATCTTATTTATTAGTGTGCGCTTATTATTTCGCGAGAGATGCTGAACAGAGTTATTAATGGCCATTATTTCCCCGAAGAGCTGATTATTTTTTTGCGAGCAAAAAGGAGTGCATCCAAAATCTTTCAAAAAAAGAAATTCTTCACTCACTTCGCGAATGTCGTGCTTTAACAACAAAGCAGAGGATAGGATAGGTTTTTTTCACAATTTATTTAAAGATAAGTCAGCTTCCAGTGAGCGACTGAGTTGAGAGGGGCTTTTAGTTTTTATGTATTTTGCGAGTGAATATAAAAGAGGGTTAATACTAAACGCAAGACACAGAGTTATAGTCGGTTCAAACTCTATTTTCTCTACTCTTTCTTAGCCATAATTGGATAGTATAAGTGTGTGCGTGTGTTTCGGAATAATATTACGCGCATAAATAATTGAATGTAGTGTTGCGCTACCACTTCACTCTTTTTTTAGTAGAAGAGTCGCATTAGATCGAACTCGAGAGAGAAAGAGAGTGAGAGAGAGTGACGAGAGAGAGAGAGAGAGAGAGACTATTTTTTTATATGAAAAAGTTTTGACTTTTAAAGCTCAGAGAAAAATATATTCAATATGCCTTAAAGTTCTTTATATATACTTTTTTTTTCATTTCTATTGAGATTTTAAGATAGAATTGCATAATAGAAACGCGCCATACGTTAGTTCGGAAAATTTTTCAATTACTTAAGATTCGACATTATTAAAGTGAACTACACTTAAGGGGTATTAAAGTTACTGTACAGTAATGCGTTTCGCTGTTTTTATCTATGTTTACTAGAGAGTCATTACTTTTCATGAAAAATGTTGCAAAGCAAGTAAGAGTATGGCATGGCTTTGCGTTTTATTAGAATTTTCAAAATCTAATGGCAAGCTTTTAAGGCGTCACTTTGTATTAATCGATACTATACTATAGATTTATAGATTTGATTTATATTTTTTTGATGAATTTTAATCGAAAAATTTTCTTTTCCAAAATATGAATATTATACGCACAGTGTATAAGTTGCGACTCGTATCGTCATATTTTCTTCCCCGTCAGCGAGAGAAGCCTTACGTGAATGCGAAGAATATTATGAACGCTAACAGCAGTACGCGTTACCCTAGCCTTACCCTGACTTTGACGCAACCCTTAACAACCCATCCATGGGAAAGTGCACGACATTGCGAGCGTGTATAATATGGCGAGAGAGCGACGAGAGAGAGAGAGAGAAGTGCAGGGAATAAATGGCATATTCAGTATATGGATTGAAATGCAAAATCATGTCAAGGACAGGCAAGTTCTTTCATTTCGGTCTCCTCCTGGTTAAACTTTGTTAAACTTTGCATTTCGATATCAAAAGATGAAGAGCGTTAGCTTTGGCAGCAGCAGAAGGGGTCTTAACAATTTTTTTTTTATTGAAATAAACGATGATAGAGCACACATAGAGCATGCATTGCCGTCGAGTGTGCGTCGCCAACCATTACATCTATAGACAAGTTAGGATTGCCCTAAACCTCAACCTATCTGTAAGCCATGAAAGCCACGTATGACTAGAGAATGTCATCGATGAAACGCTGACAAGCGTAGAGCCCCGACAACTGTCTCGGATGTGGGACACAGCTATGGCACAGCTATGGCACCATACCATTCACCACTTTCATGTCAAACTATTTCATTCACCGATATATATATATAATTTCTGTGAGCCCAAGCAAGCCAAACATCTCTCAGCAGTTTGGAGATGGTTTGGAGACTTCAACTCACACCTCAGCGAAGCAGAATAGCTTGAATGGAGAGACAATTTTCACTCAACCAACTGAACTGAATTTTTAATGCGTCGCAAACTTAACAAAAAATTTTGATTGCTTGACATTTGGGTCGAAAATTTATGGCTCCGACTTCAACGTTCAGCTCTCGTTTTAATAAATATTTACTGCGAGAGGAAAAAAATCGAAATTTACAGAACTTGTTCGGCTTTGAGAGCATAGCGAACAAGAAAAACAGTTTTCATTAGTGAGCGCTAACGTTTCTCGGCCTTAAACTATAATTTCAACGTTCACGACGAAAACATTTGCAACACAACCCCAGCTCAAGCGCAATGAAAATTATGTTCTGTGCAAACTTCTCTATATAAATATATACATTTAGATATTTTGCATATTAAAAAGGTTTGACTTTTTTATTTGCGATATATTTGTTACTGGAGTTAACCAAACATAGTTAAAGGTGACTCTGAGCCGAGTTAATGCCTCTCTCTGTTTGGTTGCGCTGATCGAAAGGAATTAAGGGCGCAAATTCAATTAAATGAGACAAACTATTGCCACATGTACTGGAATATAACGAGCAAAACTTAATAAGAAAGCCATTAAATGCATACTAAATTGTTCGCATAATTTAATTTAACACTTTTATGACACACAGCAGTCATTCGCTAACTAATTCGCTTCTATATATATATATAGATTTTAATATTTACACGTGAATCGAAATGAATTTTCTCCTTTTTTCTCTTTTGCAGGATATATTCACTAACTATTAAATTGTTTTATTTATTTATGAATTATAGTCTCTCTCTCTCTCTCTCTCTCGCCTCTCTCGCCTCTCTCTCTCTCTCCTCTATATTATAAAAAAGCAAAAGAATAACAATCTAAACAAAATAAGAAATAAATAGCGAGCGACAAATAATAATATAGCGCGAAACCGTACAGAAAATTTTCAAATAAATAGCTTCATAACAGCATAATTGCAATAATTATAATTTATTGCATGCAATCTACAAACCCTTTGAGACAAATTATGAATAATAAGTATACTCTCTCTCTCTCTCTCTCTCTCTCTCTCTCTCTCTCTCTCTCTCGCTCTCTCGCTCTCAGACGCAGACGTGCCCACAATCCACGTCTTAGGCTCTTCATTATTTAATAATAATAATAATAATATAATGAGTTTTTACAGCAATTCGCTGGCATTTTCTATCTTAACAAATATCCACAAACCCTTTGCGCTCACCTCAACAACTAATGCTATCCTCTCTTTTCGATTTTAATAAATAGAAATGAAATTCTCGTGTCTTTTCTTTTATTATAGGAATTATAAAATAATTAAATTTAAAGCTATATAAGTGCATATTGTTATATAAACATAGGGTTACTGAATATTTCGTGCAATAATTGTAATTGTTATGCAATACTACTGTAAACGCTAATGTAATAAATATCAAATAAAACAAAATCGCAACTCAAAGTAATGGTTAACTGCTGACGAGTCTGATTCCAGCTTTAATCAGTGATACAAATGTCTGACACGAATAATTGATAGCGTTTCGCATTCTCGCGTAACACAAGAATAACTTGAACGCAGGCATTTCGAAGTATGCAAACATCATGTAACGATCAGCGATCGGTTCGCGGAAAGTTATTTCGCTTTAAGATGCAGAAACATGCGAACCAATTGCTGTTTCTCGGCAACAAAATCATTATATCAGTTGAGTATTAGCGATACTCTAATCGCAAATTCGTCGATTCAAACGCGTTTCGTTTCGCCACCGAATCCAAAGAGATGTACGAAAAAAACAGTCAGAGTCAGAGAAATATATAGATTTCGTACGCCAAGAGATTTATTTATTTAAATATTCGTCTAAATTAAACTAATATTTAAAACGCTGAAACTGCTGTGAAAATTAATTCAAGTCAGAGCAGAAATTTCAAGGTTGCATAAAATAACCATAAAAAAATGAAAAATCAGCTCTTAATTTCTAGTCTAAAGCGAAACACAAGGTATAATAAAAAAAACAGAAAAAAAAGAAAAGACACGAAAAGCTTTTCGAGTTTGGTTTGCAAGAGATTGGCAACAAAACGCGTACGCAATAAATAATCTCTTCTGGTCTCGAAAATTATTTAAATACAGGCCTGTCTTGAGAGTGGCATAAAAATTACATTAAGAAAATGCGAGAGAAAAACAGCGCACATTAAATATACAAAATATATAAAACGCACACACGCTATAAAGCTTATTGAGAGATGAAAGCCATTTTGTGCTCACACACACACACACAACACAAACTCTTGTTCGCCTGTTTTATTGCCATTAGAATATGGTGGACAACAAGCGAATCAATAAAGTCTGTTAACCGACAGCTATTGGGCACGAGTGGAGAAATCAAATAAGGCTCACACAATTAAGTGTGTGACTGTGCGTGTGTGTGTGTGTGTGTGCCCCACATCTACGACCCATACTTTAGCACAGCTTTACAGACCATCGCAAGAGATTTTCACGCGTGCCGTTCAAGAGTGCCGTTTCTTTGCAGTGCACACAAACACGAGACACACGAGAGAAACGCAGGTTAAGTGCGAGAGCGAGATATAATAAATGAAACGCTAATGAAATAGAGTTCGGCATTAAAATTGTGTGTTCGGTGGAAATAGAAATAGTGAGAGAGAGAGAGAAGCGAAACGACTCACCGAGAAATGGGTTGCAA
This sequence comes from Microtritia minima, assembly GCA_034699355.1. Taxonomy (NCBI): domain Eukaryota; kingdom Metazoa; phylum Arthropoda; class Arachnida; order Sarcoptiformes; family Euphthiracaridae; genus Microtritia; species Microtritia minima. The sequence goes on along the minus strand of JAQIYA010000258.1, from coordinate 8,898 downwards.
AATGTTGGCACATCTCTGAAACGCCTGTCATGTGTGACGCCATACTTATTGACGGCAGAAGTGATTTGACGGCAAATAACTGTAATCACAATTCGCTTTCCAGAAGATGTGTGCGTGTGTTGTGTGGTGTGAAGACTCGACTATCCATTAGCGCACACATCGAGAGATAGCGAGAGAGAGAGAGAGCGAGCGAAACAATGGATGACGAGATGACGAGAGAGCACTGTGTGAGAGACTAACGGGTTGTTGAGAGTTGTGTGCGGAGTATATATGGTGAGTGAGTGCGTGCGATAGGTTTGCACTGAAGAGGAGATACCATGTCTTGCGAGTGTGTGTGTGTATTGAAGATTTGCAAAGCGCAGGATCTCTGCTCTCGTCGAGTGAGAGAAATGCGAGAGAGATTGAGAGAAAATGCTTGAGTCTGTGGCGAAATAGTTGGATGTGTTGTGTGCGAACAACTAGTTGTGTGCGATCCGAGTGTGTGACGCAAAGCCAAACGTCATTCTGATTGCGAGTGTCTGAAGGAATCACTTGCAAATCAGTCGCCAATAATAATAATAAAAGCCAAACACGATCTGCTATACGCGAGCCATTTATGAGTGCATCTCAGTCTTGAAAGAGTTCTCGTTTTGCTTCAGTCGTCGTCATTCTCTCTGCCATTCGTTTGATTCGCTTCTCGTTTCTCTCTCTCTCTTCTCGTTTCGCCTCCGGAGAGATGAGAATACGTTGCTTTCAATTTGAAGCAAATATTTTAGTATTAAACGTAATTATCGTTTTCATTATTAATATTATTATTATTATTTTGCACTATATTTTTAACGCACAAATTAGTTGATAAACACTGGTTTTTTCAAAACCAAACAGATTGTGTGCACTCTTTAGGAAAAAACTGTTCGAGATATTCAAATAATAATTTTGAAAAAACTTGATTTAATAATAAGATATCGTCTTTAATAACAATGCACTTATTTTAATGATTTTAAAAGAAACTTAAAAAAGATAAGACGCGTTTGATTCAGCGCTCGCATAGATTCGCATTGAGCTCGCACTCAACAAAGCAAGAAATGCTATTAAGTAACAGATTGCGAATTTCGAAATGAAAAGTGTTTCACGTTTTTATTTAAGACGAAAAGCTCTTTCGTCTTCGCTCACTCTCTGTCACTCTCTGTCACACTCTCTCTCTCTCGCGCTCTCCTTCTCTCTCTCTCTTCCTCTCATTCTCTCTCAATAACATAAAGCGTTTAATTTGTCGCAAAGTTGAACACATCGGAACATATTGAGCAGAAACGACTGCAATCACATCAAAGGCCTTAATAGGGTCTAAAGTTAGGCAATGTCTCACACTTTTTGAACGCAGAGACACACTCACTCACACGCACGCACGCCGTCAAACAGGCTGACGATGTATGAGATGTATGTAAGAAAAGAGCTCGCATTTGCACGTCTCTATAGAACGTACGATACCGTATAAAATTGTCACTTTTAGCGTATCACTCGTGTCACTCGTTTGGGATGCAGGCGAACAACACGTTAAATGGTTTGCATAGCTATTCGGGCTCGAAATAGCCCTCTCGAGCGAGCCTTCACTAACTATCCCTTTCCTAACCAAATGACGCAATGATTGCCAACTCGAGTACAGATGGAGAAAATGAGTTTTTCCGCTATATTTTTTGAGCAACGCTTGAATCAGTAAACTCAGTGCACGTTCAGCTAAACTTCACTCTTTCAGTCATTCACTCACACTCTCATCCTTTTGGTTCATAACTGAATGGACCCCTTGTGTTGATATTCGCTCTGCTTTCTCTCCATTCTCTCTCATCTCTCTCTCTCCCATACTCTCTCCCATTCTCTCTCTCACTCTCTCGTTGTGCACCAATTTCTTTGAAAGTGTCCCAAAGAAAGGCAAAGGCGGGCACATTTACTCCTATTCTCTTTTAGCCATTATTATATAACCTTCTCTGCGAATCTTTCAAACATTAAACGCGTTCATTTTTCTTGTTAAATCTCCGTTCATGTAATACACAATTTATAAATCTCTAAAAAACTCTAGTGTGTGCACACATACTTTGGGTGCGGCATTGCTTTGGCCTTTATATTTGCTGATATTATATCACACACCGATCTTTTAGAAGAAGAAAGCGATTTTTGGGCATTTGCTGGGTTGGGTCGCACCCCTTAACTCTGCGTTTTGACATGTATTAACGGATGCAAACCAAGGATATAAAGGCTGCTGTCTCTCATTCACTCTCTCTCTCCCTCTCTCTCTCTTACTCTCTATCGCTCTCGAAATACTCACTCATTTTCTTACACTTTCTCTTTTTTACTCTTTCCTCCAAACGTATGTCTCAGCCTTTCTCTCTCTCTCTCTCTCACTCTCTTTCAGTTCTGTTGGTCCTCTTTATGTGTCACACAAAATATTCATTTTTCATGCTATTTTTTTCGCTGTGAGAAAATAGTGAGCGTCAACTTTGATAGCAAACCCATTCATCGAGATGTGGTTAAATCTGGTATTTTCTCTTTTCATATTCTCCATCGATTTCGTATTTCTTGCCTTTTGGCTATAATCACAAACTCTTTTGATTAAAATTTACATTTAGTTTCAGCCAAAAACATATTTTTAAAATTAAATAACAATAATTGAAATTGTATTGTATATAATTTATCTATTCTTAATAATCATTAGATCGTTTAAATATTTATCATTTTTAAAAATATTATTAAAAATCACTTTAATAAAAGCTAACTTTTGCATTACTCTCACTCTTACTATTGCTTTCCATTTACTTCAGCCTTATTTTAAAATCTGTTATAAAATTTTTAGATATAATTTTTCTTATGTTAAATTTTATTTATAATAAATATAATAAATATAATAAATTTTATTAAATATATTTATAAATAGCTTTAAGTTTTAAATGAAAAGAAATAAAAGCATAGTTTGGAAATTTTGAGATTTTGAGATTTGGATTTTTTCACATTAATTTATAATCAAAATTAAATTAAATTAAATTAATAAAATTATCTCATTTATCTTAAATAGTATGTTATTTCTTACACTAAAATTAAAAATTTTAATCTAATTCTATAGCGAAGCAAGAATAGTCTAATGGTTGTGGTCTTTCAGTACAATAGCCTCAATTAGGCCACAAGATTATGTTCGGGCCATCTATTTAAGAGACTCTTATTATCCGTAATATCAATATTTCCCGCACAAACGCATAATTTGGTAAAACAATGTCTATAATCAAGACCAGCGCAAGATCTACTACTACTCTGAGACAAATTGTACGATAATTCAGCTCAAAGCCAAATGTGATTTTTTTCGAAATAATTATAACAACGAAAATATTGACTCTCCTTTGCAAAAAATTTCTCGCAAACGAAACGTCCACCTCATCGACGAGAACACAGACGAGAAAATTGCAGCAAAAAAATAATAGCATTTTCACATTTTTGACGTCATTGCTATAGAAACTGTTTTTTTTAAATTTTATATAAAACGATTTTTCTGTAAGTAATAATATTCGATGACATTTAAAACAGTTAATTGTTTCATAAATTTCTAAATATGGCTTTTTCATGTTTTTAATGTAATTTAATAGGCGATAATTAGTTTATGAAATTATGATATTTTGATATCATTGATTTTTTTCAAAAAAAATTATCATCTCATCGAATACGTATTTATAAAATTTACAATAAATAAATTAAGAATTAATATTTTTAAAACTATTTTTATGGTTTTAAAAATTAGATTTTTCTGATTATACTACGGATTATTCAAATAGAGTTTTCATTATTTCAGTATTTAGTATTTTTATTTGCATGATTTATAAACTATAAATTTTGATGGTTTTCAAAATAAAACCTTTATATATTATGCAATACTGTATGCATTATTTCTATTTTATATAAACAAAAAAGAAACAATTTAAATCGAATGTTTTAAAATAGAATTTCATTAATAATAACAAAAAAGCAAAATTTTTCATTTAAATGCAGCCTTATTTATAATTTGAGAATAGGGGAGCGGCTCTCCAATGTCAAAATTAACATGACTTACTTTTGAATTATAATGCCATCATTTAATAGTTAATAAATAAATTTGGTTTTGCTTTTTCGTTCGTGAAAATTAAATTCTATTTTATTATTTCAACAAAAAAAAAGTAACGCATTAATTTTTAAATAATGTATTTTTGCCAAATTAATACGTTGCCAGAAATATATTTTAAATTACACAATAAATTAGAATTAAAAATTTTATCAAATTGATTAATATAATTAATTACATTTAGTAAACTAAATAAAATTTATGGTTAAAATAGTGTAAAATTAAATATTACTATTTACAAGATTTTATAATTATAAAATTATAACAAATATAATATCGTTTGTCTCTACTTTGACAATAATATATAAAAGTTGTAAAGCTTACCTTAAAAATAATGTCTGATAAGTCTGTTATATATATCTCTCTCGTATATATATTAATATATATGTTTGTTTATAATATTTACTGTTCTATAAAATAAAAGTTAACATTTAATATTACATTGTTTTCGTTTTGCTATTAACTTTATTTATTGCAAGTGTTAATAAGTATAGCCATCTATGTTATGGTAGTTATGTTCATCAAAATTATTAATATTGTTTGCAAAATTTATTCACACTAAGAATATATTTAGTGTCGACGAAATTTTAGACTTTAAAACTATAATTTTTACAAATAAATCAATAAAATTACTTTAACACTAAATAAAATTTTGTTAGTGAGTCTCAAACTATTATACGAGTCCTCATAATTAATTATTAAATAAATTTTAAAGAACGTTAAAAATAATTAAAATAAATCTTGTCTTTATAATAGTTGTCTAATCTCTTTAAAAGCAAATAAATATTATTTAAACTTAACTATTGATAATTTAGCGATAACTAAATTAATAAATTTTAATAATTAGAGATAAATTTAAATCAATCATTAAAACAATGCAAAGCAAACTCGAAAAACGCTGTTAAGATTATAAATTTAAAAACATTTTCCTCGTGCTAATAGCTATAAATATTTATAGATTAGAAGCAGACCTTAAGATGAATAACCATAATAAATGACTCTATATTGACTTCCGGTAATAACTGAAAGCGACTGCAGCCCATGAGCCCAGTGAGGGACGCGGTCAGGTATAATAGCGAGACTCATGCCATACAATGTACACCTTTATGCATACCTTTAGAAATGCTTCACAAAAGTGTTACACCGAACAGTATAGAAATGTGAGCGAACTTACAAGTTAGTGCATAATTCAAATGTGATTATAAAATGAATAAACAATAAAAATTACGGGAATAAATTTTTATGACTATTGCCAGTTTTATTTAGTTTGCAGAAGTAAATTTGAATTTTACAGCTTTTTTCAAAAAAAATTATGATTTAAGTAAATAAATTTATTTCGTTCGCTTCGCTCGTAAAAACTTTTATAAAATTGAACACATTGAGCGTATGAATGCATAAATGCATAACAGGTATATAATAGCAGACAATAATCTCGAGACTATTGGCTTAAATGATATTAAAGTCCAAAAAACATCTATCGTGATAGACATTGTTAACGAAATAAACATTAAAATGTCTTTATAATCAAATAATATCTCCCATAAAGAAAATACAAACAAAAATTATAGATTTTAATTGCAATAAAATTATTAGAAATAAAACTTTTTGAAAATTTTTTAATGATTAAAAATTACTAATTTTTATTTGTGAAAAAAGTTTTAGAATATATAAACAAAAAATGTTTAAATTCTAAATAAACAATCAGTTAATTTCACTGTAATGTGTTAATTTGTTAATTCGTAATTTATTAATTCAATCTTTTATGCGTTTTATTTGATACATAAATTTGTTGTCAGAATATTTTCATCAAAACCATACCATTTTTATACCATAACAAAAGTAAGCGCAAAGCTTTGCAAAACAGAGATGTCAACACAAATCATTATTGATTTTTTTTGTTCATATAGCGAGCCGTGCCTTAGTATCCAATGAGTTGGCGCTCTAAAGGGATATAATTATGCGCACAATTCTCTCAATACCACTATTGGCCTGACCTCGTATTGATTAATATAGGAATAGGGGATCATTGGCTCTCTCATTAGTAATACTGCACTCTTTTGGCCCCATACAGATCACCGCTGGCACAGCTTAGTCGCTCTGATCTCTGGTCCACAACACTGACTGTATTAACCGATTTGCCAGAAAGTGATCCCCAAAAAAACTCAATTATTGTAAAATTTGTTTCTCGAATTTGTTAAACTTGTTCGCGAGCCTATTCTCTCTATACTCTCATTCTTTTTCTTTCTCTCTCTAACTTTCTTGCTAAACAAACAAATTAAAAATATCTTATGCGATACACTATAGAGAACACGCAATTCTGTTTTGTTGGAGAGAAAAAAAAGAGAAATAAAATAACAAATAAAGTTTGCGAGAAATAAATGATGGCACGCTCGAGAGCGCTCCTATTATTATTTTATTTTTCACTTAACCCTTTACCGACACAAAGCAAACAATGTCTCGTTTAATTTTGACATCTACTTCCAAAAAAAATAAAATAAAATAAAATATGATTTTCCTGTCTATTAAAAGTGGCTTTAAATTATGATAAAAGCCAAAAAAAAAACGAAACACAGTTTAAATAGTCGTATGCGAAGTGTGTTATTAAATTGTCTGCTAATAATATATATATGTTTATGAGAAAGAGGACATCAATTCATTTGTCTGAGAAATGATTTTAATTAATAAAATGTCGACTATATTTAATTATATTAACTTTCATGACTAATGCGAGTCTGCGAGCAATTTTTTCGGCACTAATTTCTCAAACCATACAAACCAAACACAAGCGTTAAGATTAGGTTTGCGTGCGAACCAGTCAATGATTTATCCAACGACTTATTTTAATAATAGCAAAAAAAAATTACCACAAATAATTTGCAAAGAATTTACATATATAGGTAAACTTCGATTTCCCGCTATCGTCGACTCTCGACTCTATTAAATTACTTCGTCTCTTTTTTCATAATAATTAATATTAATTAGATATTTTTTTTCTCTCTCGTTCGAAGCGATTTTCAGAAAAAGAAAAAACTCAGCGAAACGGCTATTCAAAAGTTTTTTTAGCAGGAAATGGCATAAATTAAAGATAATTTATAAAATATAAGCGCAATAAATTTCGGTATAACATTAGGGGTACGCTTACACCCAACTCTGATAGCAGTTGTTTATGCAGATTACAGGAGCATAAATGGTTAGCCTATTGGCGGCTATAATGACGTTAAATTATATGATCTCCGTCTGGATAGCAGTTTCGTATCGTTTTTTAATCAAGATTTAACAATACCTTTGCGAAAGCGAGCGCGAGAGAGAGAGAGGTTTTTCTTGTCTCACTCCAGTCTTACGGTTGAACACGATATATAAAAATTATATTCGCAGTCACTTACAGTTTATATCTCTATTCGCGGCCTGTTGTTCGTCTTCATTAAAGGTGTGCATCGCGTTCGCCAGAAATCGATTTGATTGATGAAAACAATGGCAAAATAATTGCATGTATTCGACTATTAAGCGATGCTCTCAAGTTTGCGCTCAGTCTCGCGATCGCACGGATTGCGGTCGACTTGGCTGACCGAAACGAAACTCGCTACCACTCACTCCCCGGCACGACATACGACACTCACCCATAATTTATTGTCTCAGAATTAGATCAGATATAATGCGAAACACAATCATTATTCGCCAATCATTAATTTCTATTCGCATTTTTGGCTGTATATCTAAAAACGCCACTCGTTTGTCATTCTTGATATATAGTTATACTTTGTCGAAGCAAAAAACACAAATTTTCATAAATTACTCTCTCGTAAAGACGTAGCGTTTAATGCAAATTAATTTCGAAAATCTCATTATTATTAGTCATAAAATTAAAAATAAAAATTATTCCGAACCAATGGTTTTTACGTCTGACACATGTCCGCATAAAATAGCTTTATTTAGTTAACAAATTTTTGTTTGCAAAGAAAATTTCTCAAGCATTTACTGAATTTTTTTAAAAAAATATTATTAATAGTTGTTTTGGTGTATGCCTTCGATTGCATTTGCGTTTTATAATTTTCGTGCGATGGCTTTACGAGGCAAAAGGCAAAAAATATATCAAATAAAGTCATTATGGTTTTTAAATTTTATATAGATTGAAATTACGCTTAACGTTAAACGATTACCAGACGAAAATGTGCGCATCGTTTTGTTAAACATAACTCCGACTTTTGTCTACGGGGTATCACTTGTATTCAACTTCAGGCTAAAGATTGTTATATGAAAAATCGGCCTTAAAATGAGAAGAACAACAATTAAGAGTTATTCATTTTATTAATTTGTTAAATGTCTCTCTCTCTCTCTCTCTCTCTCTCTCTCTCTCTCTCTCTCTCTCTCTCTCTCTCCTCTCTCTCAAAAGCCAATGAAACTGTTACTCAAATTATGACCGACGGCTACAAAGTTGTAGTTTTAAATTAGATTGAGTCTATCTCAATGAGATCGAAAATCTGGAACTGAAACAGCTTTTTTATACATATAATCACAAAACCGGTCACTGACACTGAAGACCCTTCGGCTCAGAATATAAAAGCAGCTCATCATCATTTCAAAGGGCCTGAAAAAAAATGTTTTAAAGGCGCTCTCAATCGGGCGCAGAGACTAAAACCTATCAATTTATCTGATCAAAAAAAAAATACATATTATCACTTAAACGTGATTTTAAAATTTCAAATGCCAGACCAATTTAAGTTATGGTTGCGAGAAAATTAACGAATTTCCCAATAATCGAAAGCGACAGCAGATTTTTCTTCTTCTTC
>JAQIYA010000257.1:0-24220 GCA_034699355.1 Microtritia minima | reverse complement strand
ACAGGTGATGTCAGTCATTGAAAGAATTGCAAACAAAAAGATTGGATTTTATTGTTTGGATTTGTTTATTCTTAACTATTTTCGCTGTTATGAAGTAATGAATTTTGATTATAATGTTATTACGAAATTCTAATATTCATTTCCTAATTTAATTACAGGTCATTACAATTCTTGCGTTATGTTATATTAAAATATTGGAATTTTCTAAATATACAAAATGAATTTTCTGATTTAATAGAAATTTAAAATGAATTATATATAATAAATTCTTTATGCTAATTATATAAATACTAGTCATTCTTCATTTCGTTTCCCTAATAAAATATAATCCTCACAATATAATTAAAATGCAAATATTAAACAATGCCTATATTCTGTATATTAACACTTTATCATACCTCACTACAATTATTTTCATAAGCATATTAAATGATTGGAAATCTGTATTTTTATGTGACCAACACTTAATTTTTTTCAAAATTCTGGTTATTTTAAAAACATATAAGAATTAATTTGTAATTTTTTATTATATTTTAGCCGTAATTAGTTTGAAAATTATGTTTTGATAGAAATATGAAATGCAATAATAATAAATATTTATCTATTCATATAATAAATATACAATAAATTCAATTTACTATAAAATGCGACTTAAATTTAAAACTTATCTTTATTCTAAAAAAATGTTACTTCAAATGTTTGGATTTGTTTATTTTTAACCGCTGTTATGAAGTATGAGTTATGAATTTTATTATTGCAAAATTATAATATATTATATGTAAATTTACTAAATTTATTGCAATTCTTGCGTTAATGTTTGTTAAAATATTAGAATTTTCTAAAAATTAATGTGCAAATTATTCTAAATAACAATTGATGCTCAAAACTGAAAAACGTTGGTCGCACTGATAATTACATATCACGCTTGTGATCACACTTTCGTTAAGATTCTTAAACTATTAAAGTTATAAAAAGTTAAGTGTATGCTTAACGCCAGATGGCGAACGACTGCGTCAGGAAAATGATGTTAGATTTTTGTACATTTTACTGATTGAGCGTAATATTTAAACAGTATATTAAGAAAAATTAGAAAAAGAGAAAAATTAGAATTAAATCAATAATTCACATAAATATTTAAAAGCAATTTAAACTTGTTTTCAAAAGTTTTATATTGAAAATGAATTTATTTTCGTTGTTATGAAGTATGGATTATGACTATTCTTATTATAAAATTCTAATATTATAATAAGAATAGTCATAATCATAGTTATAATAGGTTTTTGCAATTCTTGCGATAATGTTTGGTACAAATTTAGAATCATCTAAAAATTTATCTGTAAATTATTTTTAATAACAAGAGATGCGTCAAATGAAAGCAATTTAATTTATTATTGTCACTCTATTTATTAGGTTCGCTATTCTGTTTTGTGAAGAACACATTTTTGGCGAATATGTAAGTATCACATACTACTATTACGACTGTCAATATTTTATAAAACTAGATTTTAAGCCCGTTCTACAGAATGTGTATTAGAGTCTATTAGTAATGTAATTATATATGCAAATCAAAGTGTGACTAATGATTAGTGTTGCCAACCCATAGTGACATAAATAGCTGACATTTATGAAAATTTTTGCCAAAATAGCCGACAAAACTGTTACCCTAAAGTGCCAATGATAATGCGCACCCCATGTATAATACGCATGAATTTTATTGAATTAAGTGTCAATAATAGTATATAAAATTTAAGTTAACAAATTCTTAGAAATTGTAAATAAAGATTAACATTCCTTTCTTATCTATATTTAAATACAAATAATAAGGCATTTAATGCACGCTGCTTTCAATACTATTATATTCAAATGAATTTGATGGTTTTGATTACATTTTGCATGTATTACGCGCACTCCATGTATAATACGCAGCTTTGTTTTTTCAAAAAATGTTACATATTTCCATAGATAATGCGCGCATTATCATTGGCTCTTTAGGGTATTATAATTGTGAACAGCATAATGGAAAGCCGACAAAATTAAAATTTTGAACAAAATAGTGGTCAAAATAGCCGAATGTCGGCTAAATAGTCGAACTAAAAAAGACTGCACTTTAAAAAAGGCGCAGAAATACGAATCAAAATTTCATCAAAATGTCAAATTTAATCAAAACTTTAAAATAATAATGTCAACGCTTTCAAAAATGGTGAGCTTAGTGAGCTTACGCTCAATCAAGCTTTTAATGAGAATTATTATTTCTATTTAAAAATAGTATTTATATCATAAGTTATATCATTATTATCAATATTAGAAATGAAACACTAAACTTAGTCTGAAGTTTGTTTGACTAAAATGTTTTATCTCTGCGTAATAAACTTATTCTGTAACATAATTCTGATCCTGTTTAGGATCATAATTAACTTACTTTTTAAACCAATAAATTCAGTATCAGCTCGAGCTGCAGCTTAGCTAAATTTATAGTGCAGTATACCTATCAATTTTATGATCGTTTTCATAGAAATGGTTAAATTATTTTAGGCATAATAAGGCCAATGCTCTGCTTAGCAAAAGTAGGCATTACAATGAAAGTATTTCACATTTATATGATGAAAATAATGTTTTAAATTATATTTAGCTTCAGTTAAAGACAAGATTAAAGACAGACAGAATAAATTTTATATTATTTAGGATAACGTATTAAAGTGTTGAAAGCATATTTCATCTTTGTTTTTATTTGCTTTATTCCATATTATCTATAATTAATTTTATTAAGCTTGTAATTAAAGAGAATGTAATTAATTTTAAATTAAGACATCTAATGATTGTTAAGTGTTTGATAGATCAGCTCAGCTCGAGCTCAAAGCTCAGTTCTCTGAGCTGATGATCATCTCTAATATGGAGTCCTAGAGAAAAGTTAAGATTAAATCAATAATTTCATAATTATTTAAAAGCAATTTAAACTTGTTTTGTATTGAATATCTTGTATTGTTATCGCATTCACACAAAAATAAAGTCATAACTAACTGTCTTTTAAGTCATAATATCGTGATAATAAAAAATTAAGTAATGATAATAATATTTATATTATTCTGTAAAAAATATGAAATGCAATATAAAATTGTTTTTCATATAGAATTTTATAATCAATAAAGTGTATTAATATTTTTGTTTAAATAAAGCTAAAATCAAGTTTCGTGTGACTGATTTAAAAAATCATTATAAAAATTGTATAAATTAATTTTATTTTTATGCACACATATATTTTTATATTGTTTACCATATTTGGTTCATAAAAACGTTTTAATATAAATCAATTTTAGTGATAATTTAATAATTATAATGATTTATTTTTATAGAATATTAACAGCTTTTTAAATCACCTAAAATTCTGAACTCTATTTAAAGAAATTAAATGATTACGTAATTATTTTAAATTTTTTTATTTAAATTTTATTAGTAATAACATGTTATGCAAATGCGAAATAAATAAAATAAAAATATAATTAAATATTTATAATAATATCGATATATATTAATATTCTAATAAATTTTTATTGCAATTGAAAAATATGAATATAAACACATTATATTTGAAAAATCATTAAAATTTATAAATTATATTAGAATATATTATCTATTAAATCATTCATTTATGAAAACATAAATTTATAGTTGGCATACAGTATGAATTTGTTGCTCAATAATGAAGAATTTATAAATGAATATTATAATTAAATATATTATTTAAAATTAAAAAATATATAAAACAAGTATTTATTTTAAAAATCTTATTTTTTCATTTAAACTTAAGAAGAATAATTTAAAATAATATTATAAAAAAATTGTAATTTCAATTTTCAATTTATCCTTAGTTAATAATAATGGATCGCTTATCGAAAGTGAAGATAATTCGTAAATCAGATTTGGTACACATTAATCATGTTTTGCCAAATTATCTAATAATAGAATCGGCAGGAAGTCATTTATACAGATTGGGTATTTTACTCTTTCCTGTTGGACACAAAAAGAGATACAAATTATTTAATCCGTATTTAATTTTTATATTAAATTTGATATATTTATTGCATTCGATGTATTTGTTGCTATTCAACGATATCGACGCCAAACATCTCATTATTTTGGGTGATTTTTCTTCACTCATGAATTTGAGAATTCATTGGAATGCTTTATTTGTTTTAATCTGTTTGTTGGGAATGACAATTCAATTGTTGAATTTTAAAGACTATTATTGCAAAACAGCGCCGATATATATGCGTCCGTTTAAACTACTGTCCGGTACGGCATCGCCGAAAGAGTTGGATCTCACAGATAAGAAGCAAATTATCAAATTTATACGTCTCTCAAAAAGAGCGCTTAAAATTTCGCAAATTAATTCTTATTTATGTATGCCATCATCTTTCATATTCTCAATCATACCATATGTCTTCAATTATAGTATTAAAAATTTAATAATATTCGGAATTCCGTGGAGTATTATGTTTTCAATTAACTCGAATATAATAGTCGCTTCGTTAGTTTACCACAACTGTTACTTTTATATAATTTGCATTTATATCAAACTTAAACTTAAACACATCCATAATGCAATTAATATTAATTCAGAATATGATAAATATTTGGGCGTAATTCGAATTAAAAAAGCAATTATGAAGTTATATTCTCTATACCGAGAAATCGGCGAATTCAACACTAATTATTGGTCGAAATATATATTTTATATATTACTTATATTTCAGATTGCGATCGATTTAGCCATTTATAATCTGATTTATGGGAGTCTAATATTCACCTCTAAATTGGTTCTGTTTTACGGTTCACTAGTCTTTTTGAGTTTATTTCTGTTTCTCATACAAACTGCTTCGTCAGTGTCTTATGAAGTCTACAAATCATATATTCTTCTCAATCGATGCTTATTTCAAATGAAAATTAGAAATTTTTTCATAAAATACAAAGTAAATAAAAAAATTTTATATGTCTAAAAATTCTTAAAGTAGTCGATAATAGTTGTAAACTTAATTAAATTAAATTATATTTTATTATATCTAAAAATACATAAAGTATTTAATTACAATTAAAATATATATTTGTATTTAAAAATAGTTTAAATTTTTAAATTTATATAATAACTATCGTAAGTAAAATCACAATAGTATTATATAGTTGTTATTATATAATTTATATATTTTAAAGTTTACTTTTAATTTGTAATTTGTTAACATTTGTATTTAAATTAAAATTTTAATTTTACTTTAGTTATTAATATTTTTATTTTGTTTTATTTTATATTTTATAAAATATACAAAAAAATTAATTCAATGTTTTTTATTTAACAGGTGATGTCAGTAATTGAAAGAATTGCAAACAAAAAGATTGGATTTTATTGTTTGGATTTGTTTATTGTTAACTATTTTCGTTGTTATGAAGTATGAGTTATGAATATTCTTATTGCAAAATTCTTATATTTTATTTGTAAATTTATTTCTAATATTTCATTACAGGTTATTGCAATTCTTGCGTTAATGTTTGTTAAAATATTAGAATTATCTAGAAATTTATCTGTAAATTATTCTTTATAACAACCATCGCTTTGAATAATAACAACATTAAATATTTTCATTGTTGATATTCAACAATTCAATTAATAAAGTAGATTCAAAAATTTTGTACTATATTTTTTATATGATCAACGAATGTGAGAGATTTTTTCTGAAATATTTTCATATACTTGAATGATCTAAAAAATTTTGGTCACTTTGATTATTAGGTTCTCTATTCTTTTTTTGAAGCACACATTTGTGGCGAATATGTAAATATCAAATACAACTATAACTTTTACAAGTTTCAAAGTCTTAATATACTAGATTTTAACAGAAAAGATTTACAGTCTATTAAAAATATAATTACAAAAGTATGCCTAATGATACCGGATTTATAAATGCATAATAAAATAAATATGAATTGTTTATATGATAATTAATAAATATATCAAAATTAGTATAAATTGTATAAAATTTTTTAGTAAATAAAACCATTAAATAATTGGTAAACAACATTTTAAAACATGCAAATTAAATAATATATATAACATATATATCATATAAATAAATAAACAAATCGGGGAAACATTTTATTTGAATTTAATATTGAATTTTTGTTAAATAATATTAAAAACTATTTACTAATTAATTATATCTTTATCATAATTATTTCTCGTAATTAAATTTTTACGGATTTCTAAGTTTTACATACAATTTTAATCAAAACTTCTTCCAATAAAATGAAATAAGATAATATCAGACTTTGTGTTAAAACAATGATGACATCTTTTATGGCAATGAATGATATTTGTTCAACACTTTTGATTTCGTCAAAAGCCAGGACTGAGTTATTCGCGTTATTGACTCCCATTAATATGGACTGAAATGATTTTCTTCTGTCAAATTTCACTTGAATACCAGCTTCAACTGAGTATTTCAATCTTAAATAAAAACATAGAGTCAGTGACATACAGACAATCAATTAAACAAAAAATATACAAAAAAATTGATGTATAATTTTAGATAGTATTATATCAATTATTGATTAATACAATGACTTGCATTTGCAATATTTTTATTCTTGGTTTTGTGAGATTTTTGTTAATCGCATATCCGATTAAATTTGGAAAATATCTCTCTTTAGCGATAGCCAAACGTACCTTATAATGTGGACATTGGAGAACAATTTCGTCGATCAAAATGCCTTCTCTGACGTAAAATGGCTTTTTGGCTATAATTGACTCAATAATAGCAATTTTAAACATATCTTCAGCCAAATTATTTTTGTTGTATGAGCACATTATTAAAAAAAGTTAATTTTCTGAAACACTTTCTGAAACAAAAGTAAAGTGTCCGAAACACCAGGTGTCTGGCATTAGAAGACATCACAAATTCATTGCGAATGTGAATTTTAATAAGTTGTAAGTGAAAATTAACTTTTTTTAATAATTTTAAACATTTTAATATATAAATTGTGTCGATTATCTTTTGCTAACGCTTAGAGTAAAACAAGTTTAACTTAGTATATCTAAAAGGGCTAATTTTATTTCTATACAATATTATATTCAAACATTAGGGTTTACAATATTCAAAGGTCTAAGGTTTTAATTAAGCACATTAATAATAATCAAAAATATTCGTATTCTATTCAAGAGATTACTTTAACTAAACGCATGCATTCAATAATTTCAAGTATGAACTGTAAAATATTTTAAACCCTAAATCAACTTTAAAGGATTATCAACAAAAGGATTAAAACTTTTTGTTTCTATGAAGATAAGAAAATCATTGAATTTCATTAGCAAAAGAAAAACGACACACTTTAGTATTCATTAGTTACAATCTTTATATTTTTATATTTTATACCATTATTTAATATTAGAGTTTCTCGAGATTGAGAATATATAGTTCTTTAGAAAAGTTAAGATCGAATGAATAATTTACATAATTATTTAAAAGCAATTTTAACTTCTTTTGAAAAGTTTTTTTATTGAATATCTTGTATTTTTATCACATTCACACGAAACTCAAGCCATAACTATCTGACATTTACGCTATTTTTTAAGTCATTAAATCGTGATAATAATCTATATTATTCTTTAAAAATATGAAAAAATATATATAAATTTTTATTATATAGATTTTTTTTGAAAACATTTTTTGCTTAAATAAAGTTAAAATATTCGAGTTTATCGTTTTCGGGTGATTGAAAGAAAATTTAATTTTTATTTAAATTGTTTATTTTGGTTTGTTTTAAACTTGAAAAAGTATTATTTTTAATGTAATTTGTAATATATAGAGTGTTTATCATAACGTGTCTGGTTTACAGACAGGTACTCGAGTTTACTTTTCTTAGAAAAGCAGAGTCAATATCACATGCTCTTTAATATTAGAGTATTGATATTGAGTCCTTTGGTATTAAATACTTTTTAATAAAGTGTGATCTATAAATTGTCAAGTGTTTGTAATTAAGTTAATAATGAAAAGATAACGAGACTTTAGTTCGTGTTATTAAAAACTTGCTAAATCGCTGCGAAATGTGTTTAAGCGTAAATGGTGGACACTTTCTACGGTTAAAATATTAATTTGAGTGACCAAATATTGAGTGATTAAACAAACATTAAACACTTACAAACTTTTAACGGAAAAGTCAACGCTGTACGTGTCTGTGAAACGGACAGGTTATGATAAACACTCTATAGAACATCAATAATACTTGTTTATAAAACTTAACTAATTAAATATAATATAAGTATATATATATATATGTATGTATTATCTATAATTCATAATTTATAATTATTAATGTTTTCTTTTATAGACCATTAACTGACCTAAAATTCTGAACTCTATTTAAAGAATTTAAATAATTTACATAGTTATTCAAAAACAATTTTATGTTATTTTTATTGGTTATAACACATTAAAAAATAATATAACTTGAAAATTATCGATATATTTTATTATTCGTGATAAATTTTTATTGTAATGGATATTAATTTAATCTTTTACATATATATAAATGCATTAACTTTAAAAAGTGTGAAATTATAGATTATCATTTGAATATTACAGTAACCTTTTATCTTTTAAAATATTCAGTTATAAAATCATGAATTTATAGTTGGCCTACAGTTTGAAAGTATTGATTAATTCTAAAGTATTTTTATAATTAAATATATTATTTAAGCAAAATTAAAACATTATAAAACAAGTATTTGTAAAAAATCTTATGTTTAAAAGATTTGAAAAATTAAAGATAATATTAGTCAAAAAAAATTTTAATTTTCAATCTTCAATTTTGAATTTATGCTGAGTTAATAATAATCGATTGTATATCGAAAATGAAGCAAAGTCGAAAATTCGATTTTGTACACATTAACCATGTTTTGCCAAACCATCTAATAATAGAATCGGCAGGAAGTCATTTCTATCGATTCGGTATTTCACTCTTTCCTGTTGGACACCAAAAGAGAAATAAATTATTTAATCCGTATTTAGTGTTTATAATAAATGTGATATATTTATTGCGTTCAATGTATTTGTTGCTATTCAACGATATCGACGCCAAACATCTCATAATTTTGGGTGATTTTTCTTCACTCATGAATTTGAGACTTCATTGGAACGGTTTTTATGTTTTATATTGTTTAATGGGAATCACAATTCAATTGTTGAATTTTAAAGAATATTATTGCAAAACAGCGCCGATATATTTGCGTCCATTTAAACTACTGTCCGGTACGGCATCGCCGAAAGAGTTGGGTCTCACAGATAAGAAGCAAATTTTCAAATTTATACATCTCTCGAAAAGAGCTCTCAAAATATCGCAAATTATAACGTATTTAACTATCCCATTTGTTTTCATGCTATCAATCATACCTTTTGTCTTTAATTATGAAATTAAAAATTTCATAATATTCGGAATTCCGTGGAGTCTTATGTTCATATTTACTTCGATTATAATACTTGCTTCGTTAGTTTACCACAATTGTTACTTTTATATAATTTGCATTTATATCAAACTTAAACTTAAACACATCCATAATGCAATTAATTCAGAATGTGCTAAAAATTTGTGCGTAATTCGAATTAAAAAAGCTATTATAAAGTTATATTCTCTATACCGAGAAATCGACGAATTCAACACTAATTATTGGTCGGAATATATATTTTGTATTTTACTATTATTTCAGATTGCAGTCGATTTAATCATTTATAATATGATTTATGGCGGTCTAATATTCAGCACTAAATTATCTCTGCTTTACGGCGGTCTACTCTTTTTGTCTTTATTTCTATTTCTCATACAAACTGCTTCGTCAGTGTCTTATGAAGTCTACAAATCATATATTCTTCTCAATCGATGCTTATTTCAAATGAAAATTAGAAATTTTTTCATAAAATACAAAGTATATATAAAATTTTAAATGCCTAAAAATTCTTAAATTTAATTAAAATAAATTATATTTTATTATATATAAAAACGTCTGCTATATTTATAAATTCATAAAGTAGTTGATTATAATTTAAAAAAATTTATTTATATTTAAAAAAAGTTTAAATTTAATTCTTATTTCATAAATATCTTAAGTAAAATCACAATAGTATTATTTAGTTTATATAATTTTTATAGATTTATGTTTATTTTTCATATTCAATTTGTTAATATTTGTATTAAAATTATAATTATAATTTTACTTTAGTTATAAATATGTTTATTTTATTTTATCAAAAATATTTAATAAAATATACAAAAATATATAATTCAATGTTTTTTATTTAACAGGTGATGACAGTAATTGAAAGAATTGCAAACAAAAAGATTGGATTTTATTGTTTGGATTTGTTTATTTTTAACTATTTTCGTTGTTATGAAGTATGAATTTTAAATATTCTTATTACAAAATTTTAATATTTTATTTGTAATTTTATTTATATGTTATTTGACTATAGGTTATTGCAATTATGGCGTTAATGTTTGTTAAAATATTAGAATTATCTAAAAATTTATCTGTAAATTATTCTTAATACCAAGTGTGGCGTCGAATAATAGTAATATTAAATATTTTCACTCTTGATATTCAATATTCCAATTAATATAAGGATTAGTGGATTCAATATTTTTCTACCAAATTTTTTTTATATGGTGAGAGAATTTTTTTGCTGAAATATTTTAATATCCATGAATTATCTAAAAAAAACTATGGTCACTTTGATTATTAGGTTGTCTATTCTTTTTTGAAGCACACATTTGTGGCGTATATGTAAATATCACATACAACTATAACTTTTACAAGTTTCAAATTCTTATAAAACTATATTTTAAGCCCGTTCTACAGAAAAGGTCTACAGTCTATTAGAATTAGAATTACAAAACTAAGTGTGTCTAATGATATAAGGTTTATAAATAAGTATGAATTACATACTAAAATAAATATGATTTGTTTAAATGATAATTAATATGTATATTGAAATTTGTGCATAAAATTTTTTGAGAAAATAAAAGCTTTAATAATTGATAAACAATATTGTAAAATAATATATATAACATATACTAAGTATTAGACATCGAAAAAATTTGAAAAATGCCGTCCCGTCCCGACCCGATAAATATTGCCAAATACTTGGTCCCGTCCCGCTCGATATGCATAAAATTTTACTAAATCCCGTCCCGCCCGTCCCGCCCGTCCGTCCTGTAATTTTATAAATATAGTATATAAACATAAAAATACATAATGCTGCCCATATATTTTAATATTACATTAATAATTAGCCATTTTGATGTATTTAAGAACTTGTGTTATTAAACTACATTAACTTTTATTTTGTGTCATATTTTAATAAATTATGTTTTACATTTCACAAATAATGTTGAATTTTTATTAAAATAAATTCTGTCAAATTGTAGCCAAACACTGCTTTTACCACTCACTGATAATATTGTTATTCGTTGATCTTTTTATATAATTAATTTATATTAAATATAACCTTATTATTTTAATTTAAATTAAATATATGTTCATACATTTTAGCAACAATTTATAGTATAATACTTTGCAAACGCAACACAAATGTAATGCTTTACAATAATATGTTAAGCATATGAGAATTGTTTGTTTGCGTAATTTTTAGATATACGTTTCAAATTTAAATTATTTAAAATTTTGCTTCTAAAGTTTTATTAAAGGTATAAGAAAAAAATGAAATTTTTACATGAAATGTAATAAAATATTTATATATTTTATTACATATAAATATATAAATAAAAATAAATAAAAATATATAAATATTTTATTACATTTCATGTAAAAAATGGAAATTAAGTAATTTTAATTTATAACGGGATTATTGGAATAAAAAACAAAATCCCGTCCCGTCCCGTGTTTTTATTCTTGCTATCCCGTCCCGCTCCACCCGCCTAAAAATAATTCAATCCCGTACCCGTCCCGTCGGGACTCATTTTCGATGTCTACCAAGTATATCACATAAATAAACAAACAAAATAAATATATTTAAATATAAATATATTTCGGGGCAACCTTTTATTTGAATTTAATATTGAATTTTAATTAAATAATATTAAATACTATGTACGAATTAATTACAACTTTATCATTATTATTACTTACAATTAATTTTTACGTATTTCTAAGTTTTAAATACAATTTTAATCAAAACTTCTTCCAACAAAATGAAATAAGCTATTATCAGACTCAGTGCTAAGACAATGAAAACATCTTTTATGGCAATGAATGATATTTGTTCAACACTTTTGATTTCGTCAAAAGCCAGGCCCGAGTTATTCGCGTTATTGACTCCTATTAATATGGACTGAAATGATTTTCTTTTGTCAAATTTCACTTGAATGCCAGCTTCAACTGAGTATTTCAATCTAAAATAAAAACATAGAGTCAGTGACATACAGACAATCAATTAAACAAAAAATATAGAAAAAAATTTATATATTATTTTAGATAGCATTATATCAATTATTGATGAAAACAATGACTTGCATTTGTAATATTTTCATTCTCGGTTGAGTGAGATTTTTGTTAATCGCATATCCGATTAAATTAGGAAAATATCTTTCTTTAGCGATAGCCAGACGTGACTTATAATGTGGATATTGGAGAACAATTTCGTCGATGAGAATGCCTTCCCTGACGTAAACTGACTTTTGGTTAATAATCGACTCAATAATTGTGGTTTTAATATTTTCCTTAAAATAATTAAGTAAAGTATCATTTTATAAGGTTCATTAGTTACAGTATTTTCACAATATTATAGTCTTACTTCCCAATCGATATACTCGTCAAACTTATAACGAATAAAATATCTTAGTTTTTCATCATAAATAAAGCTATCCCTCCACTGACTAATACTCCACAAATAAGACCACTTTCCAGTGATTAACGTTGAGTTGGATTTTTGTAAATCACCGAAACTATCGATTGATTTCATTGGTTTAAATAAGAGCGAGTGTAAAACAAAACAGGAAAAACAAGACCGCAAAACCACTGCCATTAATGACCATAAGTTAAACGCAAATAATTTATGCTTAATTTTTAATCCCTGATTCAATAAATTTGCAATAACTATAAGAAATGAATTTCCAAAAGAATTTCTTTGACGCACTTTAGGATTAATACAATTAAAATTAATTTCTGTAAAAAAGATATTAAAAATAGGTTATCGTTTATGCTATTATAATAGTGAGTTATTAATATATCATACGTTGAAATAATTCATTGATATAAGTGGTAACAGTGATAATAAGCGCTGAACAAATAATTAATAACCAAATAATTAGTGAAAACACGCACGAAATTTGTTTAACAAAGCTTTGATACTCAGGATTTGTTGAGCTGAGAATAACGAGATTATACTCTTCTCTAAGCCAACTCGAAATGGCGTATCGGCTTAAATAGTCATCAATTGCTTGCTCATTCAAAATAATATCAATATTTGGCTGTTATGAAAAAAATATTTTAAAATAAAATAAACTTTGATATAAAATAACAAACCTTTTGCTGATAAATGTTATGTAAGCCATAATTTTCATAATAGTTTAAATACGTTACATTGAATTTTGAGCGAAAAATTTTAAAAAATTCCGCTTCACTATAATACAGACAAGTAAATCCATTTTCCTAAATGTAATTTTCAAATTTTATAATTGAATTTGTTATAAAATATAATTCATAGTCAATTAGTTGTTTTTTAAAAAATATATTCTTACTTCATTTAAATGAAGTGTGGCCAACGTTATTGTTGATAAATTATTCACATTATTATCCCAATAGCTGTTATTTGGTCGTAAATATAAACTATTTGTTATTTCCATTTAATTAGCAATTTATTTCGAAAACCAAAACCAATTATCAATTAAAGTACAATTTGGTTAACTTTCTTCTATTTTAATTGTAAAAATTTATTTCAAAACAGATACAACAATAATAAATGATAATTTTTTGAGATATACTTATAGAATAAAATTTAAAATTAACTAATTTATAAACAAAGTATGCAACTTATTCAGCTAATAATTATCTACACGTTCAGGCATAGTAACATTAACTTGCTATGCATGCATTAATCTAATGTTATCATTAATCGTTATCAATTGTATTATTATTCATAAATAGTTATAAATTAATTAAACTTTTTTGAAAAATTCATATTATATATATTTATTTAGTATGATTAAAACAATATTGATTTTATATTAAATAGTAGAGCACAACAGTAGTGTATTATAGTTTCCACCCTATTATTCCTCTAAACGATTAAATTGTTAGACAATTATTTTTCATTTACATACTCGTGTACATCAAGTATACCATAAAACGATCAATTTTTTAAATTTTTGCAATATTTCGTTATTTCAATTTACATGAAAATACATTTAAAAATGTATTCAAATCTTTAATTTATATAACTGTTATATACTTTTAGCTAATTTTGCTTTTCAGAAGCAAACTCAAGGATTTGATAAGTCTGTCTGTACTTCTGTTTGAGTGGGAAACGAAATTAAAATGTATAGTTTTAAGAATAGATAAATAAACTAGATGGCACATATAATGTTAGGTAGAATTTTCTTTAAATTATGTTAGTAAGCTCTCAGCTACGTTTCGCGCTTTAATTTTTTTAGTTGCAAAAAGTATTGTGGTGAAAATGAAATTTTACTAAAATTAACATATTATCAATTTAACAATTCTTAACTATTAGCTTACTATAACTAAACATTCAGCAACTAATTTTGGTCAACTTGTCCAACTTAAAAGACATGTTTGGCACCAAAAATATTTACTAAAATGTGTCCTATTCTGGCGGCGCTTCCTTTCCCTTCCCCTTTGGGGGAGGAGGGGGAGGGTGTGGACGCCTCAATTATATAAGGGAGAAAATTCTCCCTAAAAAAGATATAAACACTTAACTTTTAATAAATATTTTAACGATTTATAATATTTCAAAATAATATACATCATTAAAAAGTACAGAAATCAGGCTATAATTTATCAAATAAATTAAGCCGAAATCATAAGCTTTGCAATCGCTAGTCTTCATCTAGAAATTAGGTTTATATAAGTCTCTGGAAATGCTGAGCTAAATTTATAACCGAATAAAAGAAAGATGGGTTGAAATTTGCGAAAAAATTGATTTTTAAATTATAAATCAATTATTTTTAATAGCAAGTGTCGCGTCATATATTAATAGTAATAATAGTATTATAGCAATATAATAATAGCAACAATAAATATATTTCCTGTTGATATTCAATATTTCAATTAAATTAATAGTGTAATCAATAATTTTGTACTATATTTTTATATAGTCAACGAATGTTAAAGAATATTTTTCCTGAAATATCTAAAAATTCATGAACGACCTAAAAACCAATAGTAATTTATTATTAGGTATGCTATTTTTTTAAGCATACTTTTTTTGTCGAATATGTAAGTTTCAAAATTTTATAAAAATCAACCATTACTTCAGAACAGGTATAGTGTCTATAAGTAATACAATTACAAAACATTGTAGCTAATGATTCAGTGTGTATAAATACGTATTAAATAAATATGAATTGTTTATATGATAATTAATACGTGTATTGAAATTGTTGTATTAAATATTTGAGAAATAAAATACTTTAATAATTAATGAGCGATATTAAGTTATAAATAATTACTTCTCAAATTAAATGGTTAAGAATATTTTGTTATAGTTAAGTAATATTTTACTGAAATTAGTGTTAAAATATAATTAACTTGAATGTATGTCAGATGAGATAAGAATTAATCGCTAAACGCTACCTTAACTTTTGTTTAATTAAAATGTTTTATCTCATCATAATAAACATATTGTTTAACTTCATTCACTTTCAGTATTTGACTTTTCAATCTTCAACGAAAATTAAACGTTTACGCTAAAATAAAGTCTTAACATTATATATAACTCATCAATACTTTCGACACATTAAAATAATTTTTTTAGACAGCATTTTATTTGAAAAACGCCAGTTTTAAAAGAATTATTGAATCCTTATTCTTATCTTTAGGCACATAATTATAAATTTACGGATTCAAAATTGATTAAACTATACTGAAAGTCAATTTAAGTACATAGTTGCGTAAAAATATATTCTACAGTACATATTTTGCAAATTCTAAATTATCTAAAACGTTAAAAACGCTATTTTAATCTCAATTTAAACATTTTATCTACTTATTAACAAATAATTAATTACCACATATAATGTTTAATTAACTCAAATTGATATTCATTCTTACAAAACTACAATTTTTATCAAAAAAATTAATATTTAGCTTGTTTTTAAAATAATTGTCTTTAGAATTAATTTTTTTGTTTTAAATAAAATTTTATATCTTTTTAACATAATTAAATAATAGAAAATGTATTTAATACATATAATGTTACTTATCTTATTGTTAATGCCTCATGCACTCCGAAGTAATTTATTTAATTGTGATTTAGCTGCGCCTGAAAGTCGTATGGATTGTGGATATGGCGGCATTCAAAAACAGGAATGCGAAGACCATGGCTGTTGCTTTGATGGCAGGTTCACACAGTTCAACCAATGTTTTTTCCCCAACAAGAATTTTGGTAAAATCCCTTTAGATTTTTTTTATAATTTATAAAGTAAAATATAGCTGAATTGTAATTTTAAAAAATTAAAATTATTAAATAATTTGTTTGGTCTAATTTTAAAGGTTTTTCTCTGAAAAAGTATAGAAATTTTTTCACATAAAGCTAAATAATCTTCACTTCAGAGAAGTGAGATTTTCTAACCATTTAACTCAAACACTTTTTACAACGATTTAATAATTTCCTAAAAACCGGACCTAAAGTTTCGTTATCTTCTTCATTATTAATTTTGTTAATCTCAAGTTTGATGTTATTTTGAAGCTCCTCTTTGACATGATTTATAAGAAATAACGACTTCCTTACATTTTTTACTTAAACTTTTTTCGTACTTTTAAACATTTTAAATTTAATTATGATGACGTTAAATCTGTTTTGGATCTATTACGAGCAGATTTTATTTTGGATAATGTATTTTAAAAAGTAATAATTCACTATATTAAAAAATTATCCTAAATGAATGACTTATATTAAGCAAATTCTATTAAAAGCATTAATTAGGTTTGACACATGGGTTTTTGATTTAGCCGTTCAGCAGCTTTACTATGAAAATTCAAATTGCGCACATGTTTGTGAATGACTCGCAATACGTGACTTCACTTTATTTATAAATAGTCATAATTAATCAAAAATTAAATTATTTCATTTCAAGCATTTTATATTACCAGAAAAAATTCCACTGAGAAATTAATTAACCGCTTATAAATTCAGTAGAGTATATGTCCATAAATTATTGAACAATATTGATGTTAAGATAAACTTTTCAATGTAATGTATTACTAGAAACAAATGTTTTGTAAACATTAAACTATAACTAATTTTAAAAAAATAGTTTTCTGTTTTTAAAAAAATATTAAAAATATAGAGATAATAGTGATTTTCGCCCGTTTTAACAAACGAGCATTCTAGATAATTTACCACCAGTCTGCATAAACCTATCATATCCACGTTTGATTCAAAACATAATTCTGACTTCAACCCTTTGACCTTACCCCTCTCTTCCTTTGACCATCCCTTAAACCCTTCTACATTTAATTCCCATTTTCTCTTAACACTCTTACCATAATCTTCCTTTTCCCTTGACATCCATTTTCCCTTAACACCCTCTTCACTCGATCAGATAATCTCTATCGACACAGTTCATCGAACTGATTTCAACGTCTTATCTCGTGATATGGTTCCGTACAATTTTTCGGGACCTCCACATCTTTTCACCCGATAACCCCCTCATTCGACTCGGTTTTTCGAACTGAGTTCTACAACATATCACAAGATATGGTTTCGTACAATTTTTCGGACCACTAGAACTGGTCACGCCCCGACCACTCCGAGAACCATATGGGACCGTTCAGACCATGCTGGTCACGAATATTTATGAATTGTGGGTGTACGGCTGACCAGTTCCGAGTCTTTTGAGGCACAATCAGATTTTTGTATATTACATATATATTATATTAATTACGAAAAAACAAATTCTGATTTATTTATGCGCATCATTTTAATTGTAATTCTTTTAAAACTTTCCATAGTATTGAGTGATTTTCAAGTGATCAGTGCTACTGGTGATAAGCTTCCTATTTATACGGAATTATTCTATGCCATTAAAAATAAAAACAGCGGTCACTACTGGGCTGCGCCTTACGAAACCGTGACTATCATCGATAACAGAAATATTAGTCAATGGCAGTCGTTAATAAAATCCGATCAACACGACTATCATTTTATATTTTCAACTTATTTTTCTGTTGATAAAATTGATAATATGTACAATCGGTTAATACAAAGAGGTAATCATTCAGATGTCAAATATTCAAAATGTTAGATTTAAAAACATTTATTTATGTTATAAGTCGAGAATGGAAAAGAATGCAGTGGTCTTCCTTATTATGAAAGTAATCGTCGTATCTTCTGCGGGTCGACAAATAAATTCAATAGCGATAAGCTATGGCAATTCATCGAACATCCGGATTATAAAATAAATGCTATTATGAATGATTTTGAATACGAAATACCATTACAGGTGATAATTTTTCAAAATAAAGACAAAAAATTAGTATAAGAATATTATAATCATCTCAATTATGTAGACATTATTACAACAACACATTAAAACAGTGGATTTATTAGAGTCGTCGGTAATCACAAACGATAGTCCGGCAAAATTAACAGAAGAAATATCGAAACAAATTAAGAAAACCCAGTCATTCGCTATAACTTATTCAAAATCAATAACCGAATCGTCTAAATTTTTCGCAAAATATTCGATACACGTTTCGATAAGTGGTAAAATTTTCGGCAACGGAGCGAGTGCTGACACGACCACCGAATTCGGTGTCGAATTGGGTAAAGATGTTACGACCACTACCGATAGTACAAAGACCGTCTCTAACGAAGTGACGTACACTATTAAAAAGACAGTTGAAGTACCGCCATATGAAAAGGTTAAGGTATTCTCGTACGTGAATTGGGTGGACAACCTGTCGCTACCATATAAAGCTAAAGTTACGGTTACCGGAAATGGTCCGCTATTTGATAATAATGGTGAACTCGACTCGCATTCTCTAGAGATTTTGCTCAGAAAATATGGTTTCGATGAGAAATTGATCGGTAAGACGCAAAATTCACTAACTTTTGAGGTTCGCGGTACTATTACGGGATCGTATGGTCTCGACTCGGTATTTACTGTAACATCGTTGGGTAACACTCGCAATACGACGTATTACAGTAATATAATTACTAAACAAAGTCTGGCTAATGATAGCGGATTTATAAATACATATTAAATAATAATTAATATGTATATTGAATAAAGTGAATAAAATTTTTGAGAAATTAAAAAGTTTAATAATTTATAAACAATATTTTAAAATAAGTAAATTACATAACATAAAATTATATATTTTCAAAAAAAACATTTTCGTATATTATCATATTCGAAATGTATATTATTATATTCGTATAATATTTGAATGTATAATTGAATTTTTAAAAAATATTATTAAACACTATGTATTAAGTAATGAAGTCTTTATCATAATTATTACTTGTAATTAAATGTTTATGTATTTCTAAGTTTTACATACAATTTTAATCAAAACTTCTTCCAATAAAATGAAATAAGCTATTATCAGACTTAGTGTTAACACAATGAAAACATCTTTTATGGCAATGAATGTTATTTGCTCAACACTTTTGATTTGGTCAAAAGCCAGGCCCGAGTTATTCGCGTTATTGACTCCCATTAATATGGACTGAAATGATTTTCTTTTGTCAAATTTCACTTGAATACCAGCTTCGACTGAATATTTCAATCAATAATTAACAAAGCTTTGATACTCAGGATTTCTTGAGCTGAGTATAACGAGATTATATTCTTCTCTAAGCCAACTCGAAATGGCGTATCGGCTTAAATAGTCATCAATTGCTTGCTCATTCAAAATAATATCAATATTTTGCTGTTATGTGAAAAATATTTTAAAATAAAATAAATTATTAAATGGCGAGAATTTTCTCCTTTAACTTGACTCAACTGACTTAACATTTTAATTAAAAATTACTAAAAAAATAACAATCCATTTTAACTATACTTTGATATAAAATAACAAACCTTTAACATGTTATGTAAGGCATTATTTTCATAATAGTTTAAATACGTTACATTGAATTTTGAGCGAAAAATTTTTAAAAATTCTGCTTCGCTATAATACAGACAAGTAAATCCATTTTCCTAAATGTAATTTTCAAATTTTATAATTGAATTTGTTATAAAATATAATTCATAGTCAATTAGTTGTTTTTTAAAAAATATATTCTTACTTCATTTAAATGAAGTGTGGCCAACGTTATTGTTGATAAATTATTCACATTATTATCCCAATAGCTGTTATTTGGTCGTAAATATAAACTATTTGTTATTTCCATTTAATTAGTAATTTATAATATTTCAAAAACCTAAACTTTATCAATTTAAGTACATTTTTGTAATCATTCTTATATTTATATAGCAATAATTTTTTTGCAAAACAAAAATAAATACAGCAATAATAAATATTAATTTTTGAGATAAAATTATAAATAAAATTTTTAAGTATAACCTAAATATATGCTAATTTTTCATCTTATAACTATCTAATGAGTGTTTTTCCTTACATTAGACACTTACAGAGAGATACTTGTTATTACTTTTCCCTAAAATCTTGTGAGCGTTTAATGTTTGTTTAATCAGTCGATATTTGGTCACTCATTAAAAGTCACTAATCACACATTTATTGAAAGCAAAGTATTTAACAAAGCAATACCACTCAACATATCAATACTTCAATATTAAATAGCATGTGATGTTGACTCATATGATATACTAAGAAAACTCAGAGCGAGTATCTCTCTGTAATTGTCTAATGTAAGGAAAAACACTCTATGCAAGTTTAGGCATTGTAATATTAGGTTATTGTCTTGCATTCATCTAATGTTATGCTTAATCGATATCAATTGTATTATTCATAAATAGTTATAAATTAATTAAACTTTTTGAAAAATTCATATTATATATATTTATTATGTTTGATTAAAACAATATTGATTTTATTATTAAATAGTAGAGTACAACAGTAGTGTATTATAGTTTTCACCCTATTATTCCTCTAAACGATTAAATTGTTAGACAATTAGTTTTCATTTACATACACGTATACATCATTTATACCATAATAAAACGATCAATTTTTCAAATTTTTGCAATAAATCGTTATTTCAATTTAGATGAAAATGCATTAAAAAATGTATTCAAATCTTTAATTTATATAACTCATATGTTTTTAGCTAATTTTGCTTTTCAGAAGCAAACTCAAAGATTTGTTAAGTCTGTCTTCACTTCTGTATGATAAGAGAGAAAGTCAAAGAGCCATTAAAATAATACCCATTTTAATTAAATTTGCTACAAAGATATGTATAGTATTTATGCACATATCATAAGTAATTATTAAATATGTAATTTATTACTATTATTATTTTATTTAATTTCAATTTGTATTCAAGCAAATAAAAATTTATTTAATATGTTTAGAGAATTCTAATATTTTAACATAACATAACGCAAGAATTGAAATAACCTGTAATAAAATTAGGAAATGAAAATTAGAATTTCTTAATAAAATTATTGAAAATTCATACTTCATAGCAACGAAAATAGTTAAGAATAAACAAATCCAAACAATAAAATCCAATCTTTTTGTTTGTAATTCTTTCAATAACTATCATCATCTGTAAAATATAAAATATTCAATTTCTATTTTTGTATTTTTTTTATATAATAATAATCATAATAAAATTTTTATAAAGATCAAATGTTCGTAAATATGTTTATAATGATAAAATAAGAATAGTTTTAGCACAAATTTCTATAAAGCTTTATCCTAAGCTTAAACTTATTAAGAAAAGTTAAATATAAATTTAAAACTAGAGAAAAACAAAGTAAATGAATTAATTTCTATTATCTTTCGAATCAACATAAGAACAATTTTCACTTTTTCCACTAAAACAATTGTTTCACTTACTAGAAAAGTAGAAATTAGTTAAATGCATATAATATTTATTAAAAACAAAAATGCCTATAACTTAAAGATAACAACAGAACAATTCTGATTTAATAAATCATAAGTAAAAAACTAGTATATCTTAAGGAGAATTTTCGTTTAAGTATTTATATAAGCGATACGCTTCGCTTCGCGCTTTAAATTTTTTTAGTTGTAAAAAGTATTATTTAGAAAATAAAAATTTTTGTAATATTATTAAACAATCAGTTTAACCATACATTTATATTGGTCTACTAAAAGTATACAGTTTAGGATGTTTTACTTTGTTAATAAAGAATATATGGGTGGGTATCGGCCCATATTTGGTCACTTCTTAAAATTTTCAGAGTTTAATATTTTGTTTTATTTTAGATATATTAATATAAAAATTTGTAAAGCTTTATAATTTATTACTGAGCTTAGGCTTATGCCTAAAGATTACTTTATGAATGTTTAAATATTACAAAATTTTATAATTACTTTGTATTTTAGGAAAAAATTTCTTATTTTCATTTTAATTAAGCATCGATTAAGAAGAATATATGATTTGTAGACTTCATAAGACACTGACGAAGCAGTTTGTATGAGAAATAGAAATAAACTCAAAAAAAGAAGTGAACCGTAAAACAGGAGAAATTTATTGGCGAAAATTAAATTCCCAAAAATAATAGTGTAAATCGTTAAATCGAGCGCAATCAGCAGTAATATTAAATTATAAAATATATATTTCGACCAATAATTAGTGTTGAATTCGCCGATTTCTGTGTATATTGAATATAACTTTATAATTGCATTTCGAATACGAATTTGGCCCAAATTTTTAGAATATGATGACTTTATTAGATTATGAATTTCTTTATGTTTAAGATTGATATAAATTCAGATTATATAAAAGTAACAGCTGTGGTAAATGAACGATAGGGTTATGAAATATGAATTAATCCAAAACATAATACTCCACTGAATTCCGAACATTATTAAATTTATAAAACTATAATTAAAGACAACGGGTATGAATGAGAATAACGCACAGCATAAGCAACATAAATACGAATTGATTTGAGAAATCTTGAGCGCTCTTTTTGAGAGATGTATATATTTGTAAATTTGTTTCTTATCTAGAAATTTAAAAGATATATTAGAATTGAATTTGATTTAATTCTATTATTAATAGAATTGAAATTCATTTATTAAAATATCAAACAATAATATTCTAACTGAACATTCTTCACATTCTGATCAAACATTTTGTTCGCCACTATTATCGTTATTTAAGATCATTTCAAACTGATTCAAACGCTTATTCTCTAAATATCTTAAACACGTTTCTATGCGTTCACTTCTTTTCGCTTGAAATTCCTCGAAATCCGAGTTATCCTCACAGCAATCAAACTGTCGACGAATCTGTTTATTCTCCAAAAACTTTCTATTAATTTCATACTTATTTCTGGCGTCATTTACTGATTGATAATGTCTTTGATAGACAAAAACTGCTGCCAATAATCTCCAAATCGTAAAGTCCGGCCACAAAACATTAGCGAAATGAATCACCGAAAAGCCTGTCTGCCATAAGAGAAAATCGCTGAGTCTATGCTCACCCGATGTTCGCACCAATAAATCCGGATCTGGTGTTTGAGACGTGTATAAAGCTTTCGATAACACGGCTTCGCTTATGTCCCTATAATTATAAATTAAATAATTTAGTTCTGAAGTGACAGGTAATCACTAAAGATATCACGCAAAAAAGCTTACTTCAAATCAATTAAATTCAATTTTACGCATTCACTCAATTCGCGAAAAGCATTTGTTATCTCTTGTCTCGATGTATAAGCAATGCATAGATTGAGAAAATATCTTTAAAAGCAATATTTTATTGCAATTAAGTTTAAAGTAATTTTAAATATTAACAATAAATATATTATCATTAGGCGTAAC
>JAQIYA010000256.1:0-24286 GCA_034699355.1 Microtritia minima | reverse complement strand
TGTTAAATCGGGACAATACAAAGTCCCGATTTAAAAATCAAAAATAAAAATATTTTTTATGCTAAAAAATATTTTGTGCCGATATGTCCCGATAAAAGTCATTTATTTAGAAAAAAGTCCCGAATTATGAAAAATAGAGTTGGCAACCCTAGTTGTAAGTGAAAATGGAATTTATATTAAGAATTTAATTTTGATATT
This sequence comes from Microtritia minima, assembly GCA_034699355.1. Taxonomy (NCBI): domain Eukaryota; kingdom Metazoa; phylum Arthropoda; class Arachnida; order Sarcoptiformes; family Euphthiracaridae; genus Microtritia; species Microtritia minima. The sequence continues at coordinate 24,088 of JAQIYA010000256.1, read as the reverse complement.
AATCATAAAAATATTAAGCCATAAAAAATTAAAATTCATGTTTTTGATTTTTATACTTTATACCACGACAGTTAGTACAAGATCTTTATATTTTTATTATACAAGTGTAGAATGTTATCTAATAAATTGTTATCAGTTGTATAAAGTAAATTAATTTTTGCGGTATATTAATTGATACATTTTATAAGATAAAGTTGTTTATTTCAACTTAAAAATTGAAAAATAATTTTTTACCGCATTTATATTAAGCACAATTGAATTTATGTTTAGCAATAATATACTTTTAGACTCAATGTTAAACATGGAGATTAAAGCTAAACTAATCCTAATTATTTTAATAATTAACAATCTTTATTTTCAATTACCTGTATATGGAGTGGAAAATGATAAAGAATTTATAGACGATTATGAAAATATTGTTTCTTATAATGAGTCAAAACAGTGCGAAAATAATGATATGCTTAAGAAATTAATTCCAACTGATATCGAAGAAGGAAAAGAGTTACCAATTAGTAAATATGTGAATAGTTTCAACGAATCGATGGCAAGAATTAAGAGATTACAAAGTCTATCCGAAAATGCAGTCAATGAGATGTTCAAACCTTTATTATCGCAAATGGTAGACATGATTACTAGCGAGGAATTGGGTATTTCTTCGGATTGTATGAACGCCTTAATGGATATTTTTACGGGAATCAAAAATTCTGAGTCTTGGGCTTTAAAATGTATATTCTAGTAAATGAACTTAATTAACATTTAAAATTTATCGACAAAATTTTTACAAATAGTTTTGGACTCATTCGGTGGTCTACCGAAAGGCATGACTTCGGGCGCGAACACCGATTTTGGTTTATACGATCAGTGTCTTGATATCACTAGTCCAGGAAAAAGTAATAAACAAAATATTATTCGTGGACAGTATTGCTTATTGTCTGTTATATTACCTGTACCTCAAAATGTGACGATACAAGCAGATGAGTCGTCTGTAAAATCTAAAATTAATTCAGTAAAAAATTTGCAATCAAACTCAAATTTCATAATAAATTTTGATAAATTATTTCAAGTGTCAAAAAGCAAAGAGTTAGAACCGATTCCAATAATCAATATAGGAATTTGCATTCCATCCAAATGTAATGCGCGTCAACTCGAAAACTCACTCAATAAAGGTAAATATATTTGATTAAATCATTTTTTTTGTTTAATTATGTTTATTTTTAAAAGTGATCTTTTCTATAAAAAAAATTAATTTTAATTGAATTTTCATTTGAATTGTCATTTAAAAATTTGATAAAATTTTTTATTAGTTTAAAATCAGTTTTAATTGAATCCGACCTTAACATTGGCTCATAAATGTTAATTTTCTGACAGTTTATGAGAATTATTCATAAAAATTAGTGTAATATGAGATTAACAAGAACTTTAAGCTAGTATTTAAAATAGACTCAGGCTTTGTCAGAGTCCGAGTCCTAGTCTAAGACTTCATCTTAAAAAACTTTACTTAAATGTATGAAAATATTACACTCATCTAAATGTATAAAATAAGTATCAAAAGTTATTTAAAAGTTTATTTTATGAATAAGATTTTATTCATTTCTAGCTTTATTTCCATTATTGAGACTTCCGATTGAGTTTAGCGAAACATGTACAGAGAAAAATGTAAATGGTGTGACTTTAACTTTGAAACAAAAAATAAGTTTGTATGTAATAATATTTTCTTTTATAAGAAGACATATCAATGATTGTTTTGCCAATTCTTGAACAAACAGAGTAAACTGAACAATAAATGACCCATTCTTGTACAATATGTTCCTTAAGTTTGTTTACCAGATAAATATTATGTAACAATAAAACCAATTGATCGCATACCACTTAATGGAAAAATTAAAACTGAAACTAAAAAATGACGGTTACTTTTAGCATATTTTACAAATGTATGAAATATGCAGCACTTTTGCTTGAATTACTTATTGTTGACGATTTAAAATTTATTGACCTATCATAATATTTTATTTTTTCAAATATTTTGATGTGAAATAATTTTAAAATTAATATTTTTAAAACATTTGAACATAAATATTATGAGTTATAGTTATAAAAATTAACTGCTAATCATAGTTACATTTGTTAGAATTAAATTGAAATAATTATTGATATGTTTCTTATGTTTTATTTTGAAAATTATCTTTAATTTTTAAATTATAAATTATTGTACCGATGATAGATCAGTGTTAGCTGTACTGCTCACTATTGTCACTATTAGTACATTCATTGATATTTTTATAAATTCCGCAAAAAATGGTGATAAAGAATGTGAAAAAATTCAGATTTTCCACTCAAAGATGTTTTCATCAACACGTCTGTCAATAGCGGCTAAAAAATTATCAATAATATCGAACACAAAATTACTATTTTCAAGACCGGCTTCGACTCAAATCACTATTATTAATACGACGCGATTGTTTGCTTTGTTATGGATATTTGTGAATCACGTCTATTTACTTTTAATTATTGACAGAAGAGGAAAACGCGGTTTACCTCTATTTATATACAATTTGATTAATTCTAAAAAATACTTTTTTATAAAATTTTTCACCATCATTGAGGTTTTTCCTCTAATCAGGTATTTATAATTATAAACCTTAACTATCAAATAATTTTAATAATCTATTATTAAGAGATAATATATTGAAAAAAGTAAAATAATATTTTTTTTTGTAAATTAAATTTTTTTAGCGGATTTTTGACGGCATTGTCATTATTGAAGACATTGAGTCGAAATAAGGGGAAATTTAATTATTTGTCTTTTGTCGCAAATCGATGGATGAGATTCACGTTAGCCCTAAATGGTATTTTGCTTTTCGTGTATTTGGAACCACTGCTGAGTGACGGACCGATTTGGAAACAGCTTCAATCAATTCATGGCTGTGACTTCACTCTCAACAATAATTTGATTCACTTTCAAAATTATTTCTATTCGATGAATAATATATACAATTATGTAAGTTCTATGCGATTAAATAAAAAGCGCATTTATAACAATTTCTTATAACCTTATGATTAATTGACATTTATAACACTAAATCTTATATTCAATAGATATTTAGTTAAATATAATTGTTTTATTATTATTATTGTTTGTTGTTGTTTCAATATATAATGTTTATATTTATTAATTTTAAATTACAATTTAGTTTAATATTAAAATTGAAGTTTTAATTAATTGTAATTTTATGCATTGCTCTGATAGTGCCAGTCGTTTGCAAAATAACAATTATATCTGTAGCTATCTTTTCTAATTATAACTAATTATAATTATTTTAATATAAAATCATTGCGATTAAAAACATGCTTAAAATTAAAATATGTGAAATAATTAGTTATTTCAAAAATATCCGCGAACATACTTTTTTACTCATCTTATTATAAATTATTTGAAAAATTAAAATTGAAATTTTATTAAAAATTAATTCAGTGCATACCATTTATTTGGACATTGGCTGCATTAATACATTTACATATAATCTCACCACTAATTATCTATCCGTTGCATCGATTCCCTAAATATGGCGTAGTTGTTAACATATTTACAATCATCTTTGGATTGTTTCTAAACATATCTCCACACATACTCTTCGATATCGAGCCCATACATCAATTGTCTGTATTTGATAATCGAATAGACAAACCATGGATATATTATTATTTACATTCCGAACAATATGTAACATCATATTCGATCGGAATATTATTGGCGTATATTTGCCTTAATTATCGAAATGTATATCTCGGCGGAAAATTTGTCGAAACATTATTATGGATAGTATTTCCACTAATTAGCTCTTCAGTGGTTTATTGGAATGAATACATTTACAGTTTAACATTTGATAATCAAAATAATTTGACTTTGGATTTACTTTTCTCATCTGTTGGAAAAGTATTATTTGTTTCCGGATTTTGTTGGATCTTTTTTGCTGTGTATTCGAATAGAATTGGTATGTAATTCATGGACAGCTCATAATTATATATTTGTTATTTTTAAATGTATACCAATTTTGCAATTATAACTTTTAGAAATTTTATGTCGTTTGGCTAATTGGCAGGCATTTCAACCAATCGCTGGCCTGTCGTTTGGAATTTATATGTTTCAATCCATTGTAATCTTTCATAGACTCAACACAATTAAAGAGTCCTATGATTTCACAGATTATAATATGGTAATAATTTTTTATTTAAAAAAATTTTTGTATTGAAAGAAAATCACACTTTAAAAAAAGTTAATTTTAATTTATTTAAAATTTATTAATAGATAAAATTTGCAATCGAAGATTTTATGATAATAATCGCGTTATCATATGTGTTTCACATACTTGTCGAATGTCCAGTCAACTACTTTTATGGATTAATAACAAATAATGGAAGAGATAAACAAGAAGACGACAAAAAAGATGTTAATAATTTGGAGATTAAGGACTCTAACAAAGAATTAAACAATAACAGCACTACTATAACTTTAGAGGAATGCAATCAAAAACTTTGAAATAATATTTGATTGATTTTATAAATGTATTTGAGAATTATAATTTTATTTTGATTATACACCGAGAAAAATAAGTCGTTGCCTATAGGCAACGCTAAAGCATAGCAGAGATAATCCTTACAGTACAGATTGCATGCAGTAAACAAATCAGAATTACAATCAAATATACTCGAAATCAGTGCCTCAATTACAACAGAAATGTTGGATAACGTAAATGAATCATTTGTTGCTCGTTGTGGTTTTGCATTTTAAAAGGAGGCGAACTTTTCGAACGAGAAATTAAATAAAAATTTTTGTTTTGTATAAATGTGCTTTACTGTACACATCATTCTATAGGCAACGACTTATCTTTCTCGCTGTATAATAATATTAATATTTTAATTTTTGTTCAGATTTTAATATTTGAATAGTGTTGATTTTTTAAAGTAAAAATATTATAATGAAAATTAATCTGAGGTTAATAAATATAATTTCATTATGACCTAAAATTTATTTTAGATAAAAATAATAATTAATTTAACTATAAAATATAAACACTAACTATAGAAAATAAAAAATTAATAATAATAATAATAAAATAAAATTAAAATTAAATAAAATTAATAATAAATTAATAATAATAATAATTAAAAAAGAAATGGGTACACATATGATTGTGTTAACATATGAGCTATATTTACAGTATGACATCAATATAAAGTTATTATCAATTGAAAATAATAAATTAATTGTCGGTAAATTTATTATATTAAATAATATAATTGATACATGAGATAAAGTTGTTTATTTCAACTTTAAAAATGAAAAGTAAATTTTTACCGCATTTATATTAAGTACAATTGAATTTATATTTAGAAATAATATACTTTTAGACTCAGTGTTAAACATGGAGATTAAAGCAAAACTAATCCTAATTATTTTGATAATTAACAATCTTTATTTTCAATTTTCTGCATATGGAGTTGAAAATGATAAAGAATTTATAGACGATTATGAAAATATTGATTCTTATAATGAGTCAAAACAGTGCGAAAATAATGATATATTTAAGAAATTAATTCCAACTGATATCGAAGAAGGAAAAGAGTTACCAATTAGTAAATATGTGAATAGTTTCAACGAATCGATGGCAAGAATTAAGAGATTACAAAGTCTATCCGAAAATGCAGTCAATGAGATGTTCAAACCTTTATTATCGCAAATGGTAGACATGATTACTAGCGAGGAATTGGATATTTCTTCAGATTGTATGAACGCCTTAATGGATATTTTTACGGGAATCAAAAATTCTGAGTCTTGGACTTTAAAATGTATTTTTTTAAATTTAAATTAATTAGTGTTTTGTCTTAAAAATTACTTGAAATATAAGTAAATAATTTTATAAATAGTTTTGGACTCATTCGGTGGTCTACCAAAAGGCATATCTTCGGGCGTAAACACCGATTTTGGTTTATACGATCAGTGTATTGATATCACTAGTCCAGGAAAAATGTATAACAAACAAGAGAATTTAATTCATGGACAGTATTGCTTATTGTCTGTTATATTACCTGTACCTCAAAATGTGACGATACAAATAGATGATTCCGCTGTAAAAACAAAAATTAATTCAATAAAAAATTTAAAATCAAACTCAAATTTTATGGAAAATTTCGATAAATTAATTCTAAATTCGAAGAGCGAAGAATTAAAACCGATTTCAATCATGAATATAGGAATTTGTATTCCATCCAAATGTTCTGCAAAGGAAATTGAAAGTTCGCTTAATAAAGGTAATGTGATTTAATGCTCATTTTGTTTGATTAGATATTGTTTACCATAAGTGGGAAGTTTTACCATTCAGTGTCATTTAAATAGAGATGACTTGTTAAAGAAGATATATAAGTTGGACATTAGAGACAATAATATGCTATTTTATGCTGTTTAGCTTAGTTTAGTTAAATGTATAGTATTGTTTAAAAGTATTATTAGAAAATTTTATTAATAAGATTATTAACAACAATAAAAGTTATAAGAGATAATGGAATTTATTTTATTTTAGCCTTTTTTCCAATAACAAGACTTCCGCTTGAAATAAGTAAAACATGTTCAACTAAAAATTTAAATCATGTTTCTTTGAATATTCGACAGATTATATCATTGTAAGTATGATTATAACAGATGACTGATGATAACAGATGATTGCTAACTGTCCATAAAAATCAAATATTAAACTAATTCAATTAATTTTTGAATCAATTTTTAGATTAATATTGTCTGCTTTGCTATTTATAACAATTATTAGCACATGTTTTGAATTATTTATAAATAATAATAAAACTGAAGAAAATAAAAATGAGAAAAAGTCATCTATGAATATAGTATTTGAAAGGCTATCAATATTTTCAAATACGAAAAAACTATTTTCAAAACCAAATGCAAGTCAATTGCCGGCAATAAATATAGCGAGACTTGTGGCGATCTTATGGATATTCGCGAACCACTCCATTCAATATCCGTTGGGAAACAGCTCATACGTGCGAGGCGTACCTCAGTTTTTCCATGATTTATTGTTTACTAAGCAATATTTTTATTTGAAATTTTTCACAATTATCGAAGTGTTTCCCTTAATTACGTAATTATAAATATTATTATTCTCAATAAATTGTTTATTATTTTGTTAAATATTTATTTTGTTTATATTATTATTTACTTAAATAGAGGTTTTGTCACTGCATTATCGGTATTGAATTCATTGGATAAAAATAATGGTAAATTTGCATATTTTCCATTCGTGGCTCATCGATGGATCAAATTAATGCTCGCTATTAACGGCTACATGTTATTTGTTTATTTGCAAGAACTGATAGGTGACGGCCCTCTTTGGCAGCAGTCTATTAATGAAAGCTTTACAAATAAATGCGATAATTTAATTGAGAATAATCTGATTTATTATCTAAATTATCAAATCGATGCCTTTAGTATGCTTAATCACGTGAGTTTTATTTTTATTTAATTTACTAATAAGTTGTGTTCAATTAATTAGTCAAAGAAAGTGTGTTTTGCTACTAAGTTCGACTTAATACTAATTTCGTTTCATGTCTTATTTTGATTAAAATTTTACTAAATTTTAAAAAATTTAAACAAAGATCAGGCCTTTTATAGTTTTTAATGTTAAAAACAAGTCAGAGATCTGTATCAAATTGATAAACACTGTATTTATTAAAATTATAAACTAAATGTAAACTTCGGTCTCTTCTCTCTCTCTCTCTCTCTCTCTCTCTCTTTCTTTCTTTCTTTCTTTCTTTCTTTCTTTCTCAATATAAAGAACATTTGTAACTTCTTATTGTTGATAACAAAATCTTTAATACATATGATTCAATTGAATAGTGCACACCACAAATTTGGACAATTGCCACATTAATCCATTTGCATTTAATTTCACCTTTAATTATAATACCTTTATATCGATTTCCTAAATATGGTCTGATTTTAAATGTATTCGCAATAATTATTGGACTATTTTTAAACATCTCACCAAAAATACTATTTGAAATTCCACCCATACATCAAATACCGGTATCTTTCGATCAGTTTAAAAATACAATTTCTTATTATTATTTGCATTCTGAACAATATCTGACCACATATTCTATTGGAATACTGTTCGGATATTTGTCTCTTAAACATCGAAACATATATTTGGGTGGAAAGATCGTGGAAACCATTTTATGGGTTGTGTTCGTATCGATAAGCGCTTCAGTTGTATACTGGAATGAATATCTCTATGAATTGCTATTAAATGATGAAAGCAATCAATTTTCTGCTTTGCTCTACATATCAGTTGGAAAAGTATTATTTGTTTCCGGATTTGTTTGGATATTTTTTGCCACCTATTCGAATAGAATCGGTAAGATATAGAATATATGGCAACGTATAATGAATTTAGAGTTTAAATAAAGAATAGAAAATTTATGATAAATTTAGATATAGCTTGAGTCTCTGTATACTCACTTTATACAAAATGTAAAATATGTGCAATACATATATAAATACATATGTAAAATAAAAATATATATATTATCACAAAACTTGTATTAATTAAACTTACAACAGGCTGTTTGCTAATACCCCTTCAACTTCAGGGGTTAAGGTTGGGTTGAGTTTAGAGTTGAAAGGGGTTATTGAACTCAGAATCATGTACTGAAGAGAATGAATTGGGATTATAGCGGGTTTGGGGTTCATAGAGTAATATCATAGAGTCATAAACTATTTAAATGCACGTTTGTTAACACGGGCTGTAATACCAACAGTTAGTTTGATATAATTTTAATTTGATATATACCACTTTATATTTTCTAACTTAACTTATATTAACATTAATTTAGTTAATGCCTAATAAAAGTTTTACAAAAATTTATGCATTTTCAGTTACTGTTTTAATTTCAATTATTTCCTCAATTTACTCATCTAATTATAATCCATAATAAATGTACTCTTGTTAAACAAACTTAAAGTAATTATTTATGAAATATTTCAGATATATTTTGTAAAATAGCAAACTTTCAAGCATTGCAACCAATTGCCAGATTATCGTTAGGTTTCTATTTATTTCATTATCGAGTTATAATGAATAGGATGTTTTCCATCAGAGATGTGTATGATTTTTCTTCTTCTAATTTGGTAAATATTTTATAATAAACTTATTAATTAATGATTTTGTAATTATTTGTTTTAATGTTAAATTTACAATTTTCATTAAATAGATCAAAGATGGCATTCAAGACTTTTTAGTTATATTATTCTTTTCATATGTATTCTACCTGTTAATTGAATGTCCGCTCAACTGTTTTTATGGATTAATAACAAAAAGAAAAGATATATAACTTTAAAACTGTATTAAATATAAATTGGAATCAGCTTTTTTGGTTATTAATCGAATCAAACCACAGATTAATGAAGATATTGAATTAAAAGAGTACTTTTAATAAAATACATATTGTATATTGTATGAAATTTTTTGGATATTAATATTTTAATCTAAATTTCGATATTTTACCATAAATATTCAATTTGACCGAATTTATTTTGTTAAGTAGACCGAAAAAGCTGATCCCTACATATATTGTATGATTACAAGTATTACTATGCTTTAGTAAATAATTTTATTTTAATAATGTTTTTAATTAGTATATAAAATTATAATTAGAAGAGATTTGCCATACATTAATGTAAGTTATTATTAATAATATAATAAATTATTATGATTTGTTGTTAATTGTGAAACTATAGAATGTATAATTTTTATAAAATGAATTTAAATAGTAGCGAATGGGTTAGTTATCAGATTTATAAATGGATAGATAATGATATTAATCGTAACAAAAAATATGGCAACAAATTATCTTCTCAGCAAATATGTGCAGACATATTGGAAACTTTAAGACAGAAAACAACTAATTCTACTAATTCTAACCAAAATGAGTTCAAATTTAGTTCGATATTAATATTTACTATCAATGTTTTAGTCATAATATTAATTTTTTGTTATTTTGTAATTTATTATCTCATTGTTAAGAAAAAACTACAAAAAGTTGCATAACAATCAATTAGTAGTAATGAAGATAATTATCAGGACATACTATCAGTTGATTATTGCCATATTTATGAAAGCAATGCATCAGATTGTTAAGAAAACAGAGACAAATTATAGGAAATGTTACATTTTATTTGACTTAAAATGAAATATTTTATATAAATTATTAATATTTAACGCTTAATAAGTTCAATTGAATCAAATTCATAGAAAAAGTTTATAAATGTATTCATTTAAAAATAATACTCATTTATATATTTGTATTATTATCCCTGAATGACAAATTTAAGGATTATATTTAGCACACCTAACATATAAAAGCAATACATTATATTATACAATGTATTTATACTATAAGCGATGTTTTTAATTATAAATATTAGTATAAATATAAAATGAAAGCATTTTGAAACTTTAATTTCTGAAAATTCTGAAGAAGTGCTTAAAAATAAAGTCTCATGACTTGGACTCTAGACTCAGGTTTAACTCAGACTCAAACTATAGAGTCTCCAAGTCTTTCGGAATTAATTTCTCTTAAAAATAATGTTTTTAATTTACTCAAATTAAGTATAAAATTTAAGTTAATTTTTTGTATAACTTTTTTGTATATTAAATAAAAATAAGTTTCTTAAAAAATTTGACATTTTTAATAAATATCTGCTACTTATCTTACGTTAATTATGCTATGTTTAAAGAGCTTTTTAAAAACGTTTGGACAGAATTTTTAGTTTAATTCTTTGGATCAAATGCTGAAATAAATTTTTTCCTATCATTTTCAGGCGTTTTATCTTTTATCACATATTGAAATGTTTTGATTAGCCAAAATTAGTGAAGATTGGAGGTTGCTATCATTTTTCAAATAATTAGTAGAAAGTTTATCCTAAACGCTAAATGTTTGTTTTGCATAATGAGTGCTGACATCATTAGAACAGATGGTATATTCACAATTGGAGTATATTTAAAGAGAAATGGTTTTAATAATATTGTTATACATTCTTCAGAAAAAGTTTTATCTTCGATTTTATAGTCTTTTGCAAATAAATTCTGAAGTGTATCTTTATTTCCAATAACTATTTTCACTAACTTATTAATCTTATTCTACATCTTTCAGTCTAACCATACCTGATATGACCACCGCTGTAATGGCAAACTAATGTAAACTTGTTTATGATATAAAAGTTTCAACTTTATTCGTGTCTTATCTCGAAAAGAGAGAATACATTATAATTTTTAAAAAATTCTTTAATTTTTATATAAAAATTTGCAAACATATATTATTTGTCATCAACTTTCAACTGATCCACAGCCTAAACCGTTTAAGATATTTTCAATTCTTTACTATAATCTTAAAGACCATAGACAAAACTACAAAATTGTCTTCTATAACAATATTGCTTTCAAGCGATTAATAGTTCTTTAATTCATATCAAATTAGTGCGCTTAATTATTCTTAACCCTTTATATTGCTGTAAGGAATGCAAGGAATTTTAAATCTTGACTGAATCGCCGATTTTGCATATGCAGACATCTGTAGACATCAGAATAGCCACTAATAGCCATTTAAGCCTTATATGAATGCTATTTAATTGCTATGTACAATCACTTCCATTTGATCAAAATTAAGCATTACTAAGATTTAAAATTAACTAAAACTAAAGTAATAAATACTTACCAATTGATATTCTTTTGAAAGTTCAATGGGATCTGTTATAAACTGTGGATAACCTATTCGTTCATTGATAGAGTTAGCCTTTTCTTTCGCCACTTTTCGCGTTTCGTTATCCATCCAATCATTCAAATTTAAAAGTTCATTGAATGCTTCTCTTATGTTGGAAATCATTTCGATAGCAGTTTGTTTGCTTTGCGGATCAAAGTTATCTCTTATGAAAAGTGCTCCGACAGCCATTCCCATGCGTTTGTTAACCAATTCAATACATTGATTCCATCTAATTCTGTCTGCAGTTATCCCTATTCAGTTTTACAATATTTAGTAAATAGTATTTCTTATAACTTAAGTACTGACACTAAAAAACTCGATATTTAGCATTTGAAATAACGTATAAATGTGTAAATTAATTACTTTATAATACCTTACTGTAACTGGTATACTGTACTGTACTGAGAGTGAGTACACCACTGTAATGAGACAGTAATGTTACTGAAACAGTAGTGATAAACAATACATGTAAAGAGTAATGTAGTTACTGAAACAATAGTAGTAAAAATATTAAGAAAGCTCATGAAAAAATATTATGCAATCACATTCTTATTTTAAAGCGTACAATTGTTTATCGAAGAACCATTTATTGTAACAAAATCTTTACTAATTATTAATTACAGAGGATGATCACTATATTTTGCAATAACTTTTTATTATAAAAAATATCTATAAAAATAATGTTTTTGAGTAAAACTCATTTTTTATATGGAAGCCATGTCTATTGACAGCCAAAATGTATTTGGTTGACACCCAGCCAGACATCTCAAATCCATGATAGCTTTTGTCAAAGTCAGTTTAAAATTATGCATATATTTTAAGTTTAATAAATAACTTTAAAATATATATTATTTAATTTTAGTTTAAAAAGTAAAAAAATTATCACAATTTAAAATCTATGCATAATATAGTAATCATTTTGTGCATAATATAGTAGTCATTTTAATTCATACCATATAAGATTTTACGGAATTCAGCTCGTTTTGAAGCATACTCTCCACCGAGATATGGCATGATATTTTTGATTAATTTCCAAATGGCATAGTTATGTATTACTTTAGAATCAAATTCAGCAATAATTTTACCAATTTCTTGAATATATTTGAGAGAATAAATTACTATCGGTTCATCAATTGAGACTTCTGTTTGTAAAAAACTATTTAAATATTGAATCCAATCTAATTGTGGCACCAATTCTTGTAATTTTTTAATTGTCATTTTGTTATATATGGCTCCGGCGTCGTGACGGTCGGCTTCAGACATCGACGCCTAGTGATGAAGACATTTATTTTTAGGTATTACAAAAGAGATTTACATAAATAATATTAACAAATTATCAATACATTAGCCAATTGTGTCTCAAACAACAATACTTTAGACATTTCTTGATATGCGTACTCTCTATTTGCTCCCAAAAGAGTGGCAATATCTACCATTAACTTTAAATAAGCATTTCTCTCTCTGAGACTGCTTTCTTTCAAAAAATATTCCCGACTCGGAAGGCCTAAAGATGTTTGATCGAGCTATTGTGGTAATTATTTTTAAAAAGCATTTATAAAGTATTTAGTAGTTGTTAATAATCAAACTACAGATATAGTTATCAATTATACTTGTATAATGTTAACTGAAGAATTGCGGTCATCGGGTCCGACCCACTGCTCGACGATCACTCCCTGATTGAATTCTTCTTTAAGCTTTCCCAATAATTTTTCTAATTTCCAATTTGCAAAAATCCAGTGCTGATGCAGTACAGGCCAACCTCCTAATAAGTTAATAGCATTGCGAACAGGAATGTCGCCTATTTCGTCAATTTTGTCTATTTTTAATTAAAAAAAATTAATTTACAAAACAAACATTAAAGTTTAGATCAAATACTTACTTAAGTTCATACAAGATTTATAAAATATTTGAGCCTTTTTGGTGGCATTGTTATCGTTGTTGTTTACATGTTGCTCTAACAGACCTAAATATTTAGTCGATTATTTTTCATTTAACTCTAGATATGGTGATTGAAAAATGTTTAAATATTTATTTCTAGGTTCCTAATAGTTCTACAGAATGTTTCATACAAAAGTAGTTCTTTATGAAATGTACTATCAATACAAATAAATACTTATACATTTTTTATTCGTTTTGGTAATTTAATTATCAAATAAAAATGTAATAATGTCTCATAAAAACCTTTTAGTATAATTTGTAAATCATCGGCTAATACTTCAAAGGTACTAATGCTTGATTTATCTTCAGGTATTATATGTTTTTTATTCCATGTGCCGCAAGCATATTGATAAAAGTCTTCACATGGATCTGTTGACAAATCCATTGCGTTAAGCAAAGACGCAGCTTTCAAAAAATTTTAGATATATATTAATAAATTATTAAAATATATTTAAGATAAGACAGTAATATTTGCTTTAGTTTAATAAAAATTTAAGCATTTGTATTCTATATACCATAAAAACACGAGGATAACCCGCGGGTTATCTAAAGAAAAAAGTGAAAATTTACGAGCGCTCCTATTATAGAATAAAAAAACACTATTTGCTTGCTATGGTCACAATTTAATAGACACTTGTCCACTAAACTCGCATTGTCTACAGCAACACATCACACAAAATACTGTCTATTAACGTCGGGATCGGTAGAATTTTCTTTTAGTACAGAGTTGTTGTAACGATAATATTATGGCATTGCAGGTAATATTTTGATATTGCACAGTAGTGTGTAGTAAAGGACTTGTAAAGGAGAGTATTCAAGTAAAATAATTTTATAACAGTTTTGCACATTTTACTGTCTCTTTTATACTTTTAACACTTACAGGTTTTCACACATTCAGCTGTATTACATATATCGTCAGTTGAATCTATGATTTCATTAGTGAAAAAACTATTATTTTAATACAATTTTATAAATAATTTTATTAATCTTATAATAATTATAAATAATTATATTTAACCAATTTAGTGGTAAAATTTGGTTATCAAGCAGTAATTTTGACTATTAAGTTCAAGAACATACATACCTTTAAGTTGTTTAGTATTGATTGAATTCATTATAAAGAAGATACAGACGAATGTGAGGCACACCACTGTCACAATTAAAACCTTTTCCAAAACAGTTTTTACTCTCCAATGAAATATGTTTGTTGGCGAGCTTTTAATTTGAATGCGAAAACTGTTGCCAATTCTAAATATTCTATTATTCGTGCCTTCGATATATTGTTGAGTCAATTTGATGTGTTTCTCTTCGACACAAGACGATCGCTCATTATTATCCATTTCTGGTGTTGGTATTGTTACATCTAATGCCACTATTAGTCAATGAATATCAATTATAAAACTTTAGTTATTAAGAGAAATCATGAAAAAATTTCGTTATAGAAGACTATTTAGAGAAATAACTTGCATTAATCTTTAAATTAATTATATATCTATAAATAATTATTGTATACAACGATTTAAGGAATGTTTTTAAATTTTTTAAATTTTTCTTTATACAATTAACTAGCTTTTGAGTCGGTTTTAACAAAAGAGCAATATAGCCTCTTTTCCAGATATCTTTGGTATCGCTAAAGATAATCAAAATAAATTTTTGTCAAACTAACTTAAATATGTCTCCATTCGAATTGTACTTTAATTATAGAATGCTTTACATGAGTTCGAATATAATTTAAATTTGTTTCAATACAACTTAATTATCCTGTAGATCCTCAAAATTAGGTAAAATAATAACATTTGTTGTTAACATGTTGTTTGCTTAAATCAAATTTTTAGTCAAATGTCTAATAATATTTTACAATAATCTTGTGGAAATTTTTTATTGCAAATAATCCGATATTTGTTTGTTTTTGTTTGATAACTTTTAAACAAATTCACTCCAAATTAATCATTTTATATTACATAAAAAATTTTATTGAAAAATTTTCTATAAATTAAATAAATAGTATTATTTATAAACTTGAAATATATATAATTTTGTTAAATTAATACTACATTAACAATCAATTACATTACATCTTTTACATGTAATTCATATTTTTAATAAATTTATAATGTCTTTATTTGTCAAACATCTGGTGTTCAAAACATTTTACAATTTTCGTTATCAATGGCTTATCGACAAAAATTTTTAGAATTTAGTTACACAACTCTACAAAATATATCGTAAAAAAGTTTTTCATTTGTATAAAGTTTTAAAATTGAATAAAATGAAATGAAATGCCTCTTAACCATAATATGCTAGACTTAAGGTCTTTTATCAATAAACCAAGACTTTTTTATCAATAATAAACTCTATAAAATGCTCGAAATACCAGGTGTCTGGCTATTGAAAGGCCAATAATTTAAAATATTATTGTAAATTATTCAAAAATTATTTAAAATATATATTACATTGTGCTTTCGGTAGAACTAATTCAATTTTATATTAATAATGTGCTAATAAAGAATTTACTTCAATGGTTTACTTAAATAACTGGTTTGTTCTCAGTAATTACGTATTAAAAGTATACGTATTCGTATTAAAAAAAAGATTCATCAATAAAATCGAGGAAAAATACATTTCAAGAAAATTCTATGACTAGAATACTGACTTTGTTTGCAATTTTAATATTTTTTGTTGTGTTTAAAATATTAGTGTATTAATAATACAAAAAATACAAAAATAAGTTTATCTTTATTATCAATATTTAGCATAAATAAGCAAAGTCTAAGTAAAAACTAACTAAGAAAACAAATTCTTAAAGTTGTTCTTTTGGCTTATGCCTAAGGGTATTATTGAATTTATTTTATTAAATCAATGTTATTACTAGGGTGACCAGAAAATTTTTGAGCTTCCCTGGAGAATGACTAAAAAACCATAAAACATAGGTGGAGAAACGTAGAGAAATTACGAACAAATTGCTAACATTTTATTCACAATTAAATGTGCTTATATTTGCACCTAATTATATTTTTCACTGGATTTTAGAGATTTCAATAGTTTTTCATTAGATTTTATATAAGATTTGAAATCAACACAATCCATGTAAAAGTTAACATTAATACAAATTTCAGATTTTACTAAATCTAGAATTATTTGAATTCGATGGTCTCTCCAAATTCGATACATTAAATTGAAAACTCTTTCAGTGAAGTCGTTTCCAATTGGCGTACATATTATCAAATTTATCAAATAATCGAGAAAATCAATTTTGTTGTCATCATTTAGTGCTTTGATTTAAAGCTTGATTTACAGGCCAGTCATTTTGAAATTTGACATAAAATTTCTTTTTTCTCTTTCTAGAATATATTTATGAAATTTCTCTCATTTCTAACAATTTTTGCCTAATTTTTTAAAATCTACATTATATGACATTATTCACATTTATCTATATATAACTCTGTAATTATTTATTAATTAATGTCTGCAAATATCACTAATTAATGCAATAAACTTGAAAAAACAAAGAAAACAAAGCTTCACCGAAATTCTATATTTAATTATATTTTAGTGAAATAATGTCTAAACAATATAATATGTAATTCTGTTAAACGTTTTGCAAAATTTTTTAAATAGAAATTGATTTTACTTTTCATATGAATTATCTCTAATTCGTTTCTACAAATAATTATGAGAATATTCATCAATTTACACAACTGTTTGATTCGACTCATTGCTTACGACTGTTTTATGAGATGTTTATAGTTTGTAATGCATTTCACTATATTTATAATTTAAAATATTTATAATTTATAAACCTTGAGAATAGTGTCTAAAGGCATAGGTATGCCCTGAGACTGGAGAAACAGGGACATACCTGGAGACTCCTGACCAAACCTGGAGGTCTGGACACCCTAGTTATTACCCTAAAGTGCCAATCATAATACGCGTATTATCTATGCAAAAAAGTAAAATTTATTGAAAAAACTAAGCTGCGTATTATACATGCAAAATTTTATCAAAACCATCAAATTCATTATCAGTATTAGTTTGAAATGACTCAATAATTTCACGATAAGTATCTAAATAACTACAGTCAGTTTCGTCTGCTTCTATATCTTCTGAATCTGAATAGTTTTCATTTGCACTTCAGTAGTTGGAGGATAATCAATCACTTAATCATTCTTAAATCCTAAATATTTATGCGTTATATATATGGAAATTTTAAAAAATTTATTTAATAATTAAGTGCGTATTATGCATGGGTGCGTATTATGATTGACACTTTAGGGTAATAGAAATCGTTGTTTAAATTACAATTGATATGTCATTAAATTAGGAAATATATATGAGTGTCATTATATTTAATAGTACACTAATCTCAATGCAACTATCAGTACTCGCAATATTTAATTATAATTTAAATGTATTAACTATAATCGTCATAATCTGACATATTATAGAGTGGAGATGGCATCACAACTCATTTATAGTTGAGTCAATTATATAATAACATAGAAATCCCTCAATTTCTCTCGATTTCTCCAATTTCTCCCAAATTTCTCAAAAAATTTTGCCTCTTTTGGAATATGTTTGGAATAGCAATAATCTTTACTAATGTTTGATTGTGGTAATCGAAGAATTCTAGTGATATTTGTACTTAACATAAATTAAAGTATAAACTTAATTAGAACCATAATTTGGTATAAGTTTACGAAAATGAAGGACTTAAAAGAAATATTTTAATTTATATTCGTCACATTAGATTTTAAAATTCTTTAAAGTTTTTCGTGTATATAAATTTATCATAATATTTCTCTGCTACTTAATACTAATTAAAAATTTTCAGTTAATCTATTGTAAATTTATATACAGTCCACTGCTATTATAAACAACACCCTATATAGTCAACTTTCCTTTATAATCAACAAATTTAATTTTCAAAATGTTTTATATACATTTAGATATTCAATATATTCAACAGATATAATCAACACTCCTTTACAATCAACATATTTCGAAATACAAATGAGTTTGATTATAATGGCAGTCGACTGTAGCAAAAATAAATTATCGTTGCTTTTTTGCAGTACTTTAAAAGTTTCTAAACTAAAACCTAATATTTATTACACAACATGAATAAATTTTATAATACAAAGTAATATAAGTTATATTAATATATATAAATTAAATGTTAAACACTAAATTAGAATATTGAATTATAAACATTAAATATTAATAAAATTTATTTAATATTTTATTTAATTTCATATAAAACAAGCAAAAAACATTGTATATATATAAAAATTTCTGAAAATCTCATTTTAGTTAATTTCCTATTATTTAATAGTTATACTAATAGTTATTATAAAATATAGTTTACTGTATATTAATATAAATCTTTCTTACTTGATATATATATATATATTTTTAATCTAAATCATTGTTAAATTAATTTGATTGCATTTAAATCTTCAAACATAGAATTTATAAAGTTAACTCTTTAAACGAAAACTTGAGCACAACATTGAATGTTAAGATGAAGACAACGATTTGTTCAAACAAATAGAAATTGACCAAAGAATATAGAGCTAAAACTTGGTTGTTATATAGTATTTATATATTACAGGTATTGCTGAGTATGAGCAGTACTTAAGATCTTAATCTTATGTAATGAGTTATAATGCGTTATTTGCCAGTTTTTTTTAAATGTGCTTAATATTACCGTTAATAAAAAATTATTTACAGAATATTTTTTATCAGTTCTTTATTAATTGCATGATTATATCAATATTTATAGATAGATTACTAAAATATGCTAAACAATGGTATAGAAAATGAGAGTTAATGTATGTTTACGAGTTAATTCTTAGTTTTTTGTATTTAATTAATCAATTATTAACTTTCATAATATAATAAATATTTTAATTTTAATAATAATTTTCAACAATTAATATATACTCAAAACTGGATTTTATATACAGCTATAATTTCAAAAAATTTACGGTAAACTCTAATGCACATAAAATTAAATATTATTTTACATTAGTTACAATTAATATAAGAAACTTGGATTTTTAAATTTTGTACATAATTTAATTATAACTTCGACAAAAGCAAGCTAATGGATTTGAGAAGTCTGTCCGCCGTAACCTCATTGATGAAAGTAAAGCAAGTGTAGGACGAAATAGAAGTTAAATACATTTTTGCACTAAGGATGACCATTAAATACTTTATCGCTTTTTAGAAAACATTTACAATGATTCAATTCAATTTAAAATTTAGATTTACTGTTTCACAATAGAATTTCCTTCATATTTAAACAATTTTTTTTATAGATTTTAATTGTTTATCAACACGTGTACAATCTATTTAAAATTGACAATATTATTCTCAAGCGTTCCTAAGCCTCAGATTTAAATATAAAGTTATAATCACAAAATTTTATTTTTATAAAATATAAAATTTATCATATAGTAAAACAAAGATAGTGATAGATGACTTGACTTAACTTGACTTAACTGGGGATAGAGATAAGATAAATAGTATGAAACTAAATATAGGCTAATTTTAAATTAATTACCCCATAATTAATTAACACTTTTTAAAAATAAGTTATAGAGATTATATTGTGACAAATCTATAAAGTAATAATTTAATATTTCACTGCTGTTAATTATTCTTTGGATTATAAAATCAAGTTAAAACAGTGACGTCCATCTGTGAAGTAAAACACTAAATAATATAAGAGAGAAATGTATTATAGAGTGAAATCGGATCATAACGAATAATTTTTAAGTTAAGATTCGATCTACCAATTAATGTCAACATTAAATAGTAATAATTTTTAAATTTCATTAATTAAAATTCAATTAACATAATTAAATCTAATCAAAGTTATAAAAAAGTTTAATTGAAGAATAGCATGCAATTAATTTTATGTGTTTAATAAATATCTTCTATTCTTAAATCAGTAATCGTAAGGTTAGCAGTATTAAAATTTGAGTTTGTCAACAGATAATTGAAGGAATAAAATGAATAAATTTGGATAAAGTAGAAAGTATAGGAAATATTTTTGAATACTATGTTTAATAAAGATATTCTTTAAAAGTGACTTTTAAAAATTTCTGATTCAACTGATAGATCCAATCAGAGTCGACTTTTTAAAAGTCGAGATTCTATCCGATTCTCAAGTTTTATGTTTAATTCTATTCGATTTAATCCGTTTCGTGCTCTACTTTTATGCAGTGCTGCGCTTAGTTAATGATAATGTGGTTATTAATGCAAAGAGACGTAAAACAAGAACTTGTAATCAACTGATTGGCGAACAGTAAACAGCTGTTTGACTGTATCACACTGTATGCCATTCTTTAGTGCCATTTCTTAAACTTAGTTTTGCTCGATTAGTGATATTGCGTTGAATGGTAGGTAACGGTTAACAATGTTAATAGCGTTAACACTGCCAACAATGTTGAGAAATGCTTTTCGCACATATCAATGCAAACCATATTTGACAATACAATAAATACGGTGATATAAGCTCTCGTGTGAGACATTATTACTTGTAGACAATAGCAGTAAAGAGTTGAATAGAGTGCGAGCTGTTTAGTGCTATACGAGTCGAGCGTAGCATATCTTCAATCGTGTTTAACTCGACGTTTAATTGCTGTGGTGTTGAGTGCATGTCATTTGTGAATGAATAGCTGCGAATGAATGTGAATGAATGTGACTGAATGTGACTCACTATTTATATTTGACATGAACTGAATCGGAGACGAGCTTTGAGTCGAGCGTTGAGGCGATCTAATGGTTTAAATGGCAGAAGACGTGTTCGACTCGTGGGAGGATATGATCGACGATAATGGGGTAACGGTTCAGAGTTGAGGTGGCGTTCAATTGACTGGTGTTGTTGTCTGTTTAGGTGTTGGACCAGAAACTGCAAGACATGAAAGTGAGTGCCAGCCATTCAGCGACGAGTAGGACGAGTGCGACAACCATTTCGCCGTTTGGCGACACCAACGAGTGGCTCACAGCCAAGTCGGACGTGACCGACATGACTGACGCCGAACTGAGAGACGCCTTCAATGGCATCAAAATACTGAAGAGGCCGTCAAACGCTTGTAATGCCAGCGATTCTGTCAATTCGTTCTCACAATCGAATTGCAACTCGAATGAGGCCAACAGTTTGGCCAACAGTGTGGCCAATAATATGGCGAACAATATGAGCGCCAGTATTGGTCCGCAAATAGTTTTGGAGGACAACACTCGCAGCCAATACGTACCGCAAGTTAGGATATTAAAGCGGCCCAACTCTAGTAAGAGTAGTAATAAGTCGCTCGATAATAGCGCAACAATTGCGGCCAACAATTGGCGAACTCAGTTAAATAGCAAGAGCTATGAGGAGAGAGAAGCCGAATATGCGAAGGCGAGGCTCAGAATACTGGGCAGCGCTTCGGCTCACGAACAGACCAGTTGTTCGCCCGACTCGTCTCCGATCGCTAACAAAGCGGTCTCTCCTAATAATAACACATCAGTAGTTAATGCAAGCAAATCGAGTTTAGCGTCGAGTGCGGGCGTCGACGTGCCGGTGCTTCGCATGCCGTACGCGCCCGACGGCTCCAAAGGATTTGCCTCTCGGAGGTAGCTCTTAGTTTTATAGACATTTGATAAATTACATGCAATTGATTACAAAATTATTCATCTAATATTTTTCAATAACTACAGAAAAAATGTTTGCTTTTTTAAAAAATGAAATGTTCCCACACTTTCACATTTTGTTTGCAATTTTTTTGTTTAGACTGTTTTACAATACAAACTATTGTTTTCATAAAAGTGAGTGAATAGAGCATTAAATAACCATATTTTCAACTTATTTTACAAGTTGAGTGAATTATTTTAAAAACTTTATGTAAACGTTTTCACATATAATATTAAACAAATTTTTAACATAAGTTGTTTTATATTTGCGCATGAAATTAATTTATTTACTTATACTTAAATTAGTAATATTTCCTCGTTTATCAAAATGCAAGTGAAAATAGTTAAAAGGATAAGCACTTAATGTAATTGTGTTGTTATGCTCATTGCTATTCCTCGAATATCATCAGATTATATCAGATTATCTTTATTTTCAATTTTTATATATCAAAGCCTTAAGAATTACATTGAAATTTTTTGCTTAAATTAGATAAATATGAAAATTAATTATATGTTTAAAGGATATCACATTATAAATAAAAGCTTATTATATTGTAAGAAATTAAAATATATAATTTGATAAAAGCTTTGTATGGTTTATTATATATTTTAAATGATTTCAACACAAAGATAGGTCTATAAATCTAATTTAACGAAGCTTAAACTTAAACTCGTCATATTTGTTGTGTGTATTATTAATTATATTACATCCACTTTTGACGTCTTGATTAAATTTATAATTTCTTACTTTGGCTAAAATTTAAATTTAATTTAATCACTCGCGGGAAAATTTTGCGATTTTGCACATAATTATTTTACAAAAGATATTAATATATTTTACAACGTTATTATTACAGTCGCGTGCCTCTATTATCAACACCCGATGTGATCGACTTTCTTTTATAATCAACAAATTGTAATTTTTAAAATTTTTTATATAAGCATAAATGTTAAAAATACTCCGTTATGATCAACTACCATATAATCAATAGCCCGCTATAATTTGATTAAGTTTCAATTGATGGCCGCTAAAAATTATATTTCAAATTAATACATATTATTTTTATTGGTTATAGATTAAATCAAATAATATTTATTTTATATTAATTTATCTACTAATAAGTGATAAATAGTATTTTGTGAAATTATTCAAATATTAAGAATTTCTAAACATACTGATTGAAAAAAGCTCAGTAAAAAGGTTTATACTTGAATTATCTTTATTTGAGAAACTAGCATTTTCAGCCCGTTTTAACAAACGGGCACTCTAGATACTTTAGTCCCCATAAACCTATTACAACATGACATTAGACCACCCCTTCGCTTTTCCCCTCCTCTCTTAACCCCCTTTTCTCATGACCTCCCTTATCCCTTAACCCCCTCTTCACTTAACCTCCCTCTTCACTTAACCCCCTCTTCCTTTAACCTCCCTTTTCCATTAACCCCCTCTTCCCTTAACCCCCTCTTCACTTAACCTCCCTTTTCCCTTAACCCCCCTCTTCCCTTAACCCCCTCTTCACTTAACCCCCTCTTCCTTTAACCTCCCTTTTCCATTAACCCCCTCTTCCCTTAACCCCCTCTTCACTTAACCTCCCTCTTCACTTAACCCCCTCTTCCTTTAACCTCCCTTTTCCATTAACCC